>OZ020175.1:3488944-3520785 GCA_963971145.1 Sussaba pulchella | reverse complement strand
TTGGCTTCCGAGTTCTCTGATTCTTCATAACCCACCCCCCATGGGCCAACGCTCTTCGGCACGCAATCCGTGCGCTTACTCTCGGTTTACAACCCCAATTCACTCAACCACCCTATAAAAAAAACTCCGGGTCCTGCGTGGTCAAATAAACGTTTCATTGTTTCAACGAAATTATATTACTCGGTAATAAAATCACCATTTTCTTCGTTTATTTATTCTTTTATCCGTAGAGCGATGATTCTTTGAAATGTATTTTAGTCAAAAATAAACGAATAAAACAATGATTAAAAATGAAAGAATTTTCGTTAAAATTCATTAAAAAATAGTTTTGTTTGGCTGGAATGGAATTTATCGACGAATCGTCGACGCTATTTTAAATATCGAAGAAAATCTTCTCGTTAACGCCAGAGATATAACCAAAAACAGTAAAAATTGCGTCTTCTATTTTTTTACTAAATCAAACCACTCAAATTCGTGACGTCACTTTTCCACGAAATTTTTCCACGACTGTTATCGCGATATGTCAAATGATCCAATTTATACATTTTCTCGTCCCACCTTAATCCCCCATTCCGACAAAAAAGTAAAAAAAACAATGGAAGACAACCGAACATACGGAAAACCGTCGGCAGTTTCAGCCTCAATATATTGCAAAATAAAAAATAAAAAACCAAGAAAAAAAAACATTTGTCGATGATTTGTGAGGTTTATTCAAAATTTGACAATCCCGTTTGTTCACCGAGCGCGGTGGTAATTTGTCTGCACGGTAGGTTCTCGAGACCGGGGCTCGGGCTCGTGACCGAGGCGAGTTCGTACTCTCGATTAATAATTTAGACCTTGTTTTCGCGTACTAGGCGGGAGCGCGTAGCGGCGGCAGCCCGGAGAACGCGGCCGTGGCGACGTCGCGGTGGAGGGGCGAAGAGGGAAATGATGAAGGGAGAGCAAAACCCCGGCTGCAACCCTGCTCTTGTGCGGAATATTGTATACACAACATTCGTCTACGTTGCTCCCACTATTTTCACGGGTTAAGGGGCTTCTCGCGAGTCCTTTTCTCCGTCGTTTCATGCCCTCCAAGTTACGTTTCGTCGCGAGGGGTCGTAACGCGCCCCCTTTATTGACCTGTCTGACGTTTGAACGTTCGGGTTTTTTAATTTCTCTGCGTCGTCCGGTCGAAAGAACGAGAAGGAAAATTCGGAAATTTGAATTTTCGAGAAATTTTAGGTCGAATGAAGAAAATTTCGAACTTATGACCTTCGGGATATTTTACCGTTAGTGGGCGACTCGTTTTTTTGATACCTTTTGCGCGCAACGAGGGTCATATAGTTTTCACCGCCTTAAAAAGTACTCCAAGTGCTCCAAGAAATTCCAAAAAATTCATGAAACCTCATCAACTATCCTAGAATAAAGATCAATTGTTATATTGCTAAAGAAATCATTTGTTTGAACGATATAATTATATAAAGAAATGAAAATGTGAAAGGGCGCTTTACTCGGGTGGAGTTAGCCGTCACCTCCGTGGCGCCCAAAGGGTTAAAAATTCGGAGGTTGCATCCACATCTAGTACAAGCGGCCGTCTACGTGCATGAAAGTATAAAGCTTTCATTTCGTGGACGCGGAATTGCTGCGTCAAAAATTTCGCCTTAAATATGCGATGGTGGCGGGGATGTACTGCGTCATAATCGTGAGTGAAATGTCTGGATTGTGCGTGCGAGAAGTCTGGAGGGATTTTTCGTGAGGCTAATTGAAATGCAAGGATCCTATGACCTTTTTTCTGGTGACCCGGCATAATTGCTTTTACACGTGTATGCTTCATTTACATGGAATGAAAATAAATCATGTCCCGCCGATCATGTCATTTATTTGATATTTCAATACTACTTACATTATTGCTGGATTTTTAAAAGAATAAGAAGATCACGGGCTCGTAATTTATTTTTGCATTTTTACGATTTTTCATGGTCCACGTAAATAGAAATCCATGAGCTTTTTAACCAGAGCAGATTTATTTCGAAATAATATTTATTGGATTAAGAAGAGGTTATGTTTTTTTCCAATATTGCAACAATAGCCCAGTATCAAATGAAAAATGATCCTCATTATCTCAAAAAATTACAAATATATAAGACACATAAGATACAAATAATAATTGCTAGACGAAGAATCATTTATATCAGTAATTTTCATTATGTCGCAATCTGAAGACCGATCCGGCTAGTTTCGGCAAAATCGTTATTGCTCCTTGCTTGCCTCCTTATCGAGATAAATAAAGGCCCATGGGCATCTACTGAGCACCTCTTTATCAGAAACAAACTAAATCCACATATAGGTCCAGACGGCTCTGTATTGGGATATTCATCTTATCAAGAAAAACCCGGTAGATGCAGCGCAAGTCGCGCAGATGCCGGCAATGGCCGGAGGCGCCACCGTTGGCGAAAGCCACAAGCGCCACAGCGTCAGCCTCGTCGACGGAATCGCGTTCGAATATCAGCTTCGCGCGGGGGAGGGGGGCACTATCCGGATCTACGTGACAAATGAATTATTCGGACGTGAACAAGGCTGCTAGCGAATATGTGCCCAAATGCGACCAACCTCCGGGATGAAAAGAGAACGGAGAAGGAAAAAATTGAATAAATGTCGAGAAAAAAAAAAGAAATTGGGTCACCCACGTTTCCATAGGAAGATACACGACGGGGGTGGGTGGCGAAAATCGCTTGGAAAGGTATAATACCGTGTCCTGTATATCTATGGTAGATCCATGTATGAGCAATAGCGAGCCAGAGCCAAAGGCGTAAAGGTACACATGATTTGTGGGGGTGGGTGGGTGGGGGGCGGGGCTATACGTTGCCATACGGTATTAGTGACAGTGGGATTCGGTCGCCGTAGCCATTGGGATATGTACGTATCGACGTAACGTAATTCGTGAGCTCCACATCTCTCTGACCATGTTCACTTACATATGTATGCCCGACGTTCTCGTGCATTTCGAGTAACGTCCTTCTACGTTTCTCCCACAACCTCGAGAGGCACCGCATTGGAAACACATGTATGCACGGGGAATTTCGTCCCGAATCGCCGGAGTGACATACTTTTATCTCCCGTTGGATCGATAATTTTTTTAAGTTTATTGTAGATTCTACGTATTTCCTGGTACCAAGAATTTTTTCGTAGAGGAGCGATTTATTAATTATTTTTTTTAATGAAAAGTCATATGAATTAAGAAAGAAATCGACTATCTGTCAAAAATTATTGAAATATTGATTTTTGCAAGATGAGTATTATCTTTTTTCTTTTAAGATGGGAAACCATTGTCGTAATATAGAAATTTCGGAGAAATCAATTTTTTTCCGAATTAAAATATAAACATGTATTATATCTCCTCGAATTTTATGAATAAGGTCCAACAATTTTAATTAACTATCCGGCCAAAAAATTCCTCCAATAAAAAATGGACACAATAAAAAAATTGGACCGCGTAAGCGGAAAGAGGGGCTAAAAAATCTTTAAAAAAATTGGTAAGCCCGTAGGATCCAAAAGATACTGAAAAAAAAAAAATCACCAACCACATCTGGTCACAGAAGAGTTCCAATCTGGTGGTTTGGAACGAAATTCCCCATACACATCTGTACACACATGTATGTTTACAGAATATATATAGATCGTGGTACGGAAACGCGATTCTCGGCTTTCGGAGATCTCTCCAGTGGCCGAGCGACGTTACAGCCCAGAGCCTCTGACGGTCGACGTGTGTACTGTTACGACTTAAGCCACCGGCTGTATCGCAATGTTGCGAGAAACACTTCGACACACGGAATACCCCTCCCCCTTCCTCCCCCCTGCCGCCCCATTGCCCTCCCGAGATAGAAAGCGACTGATAGCAGATACTACCGACACTGAGCCAATGCGGAACCTCTCGCTCTGGACACGCTGAGGTACTGCATTCCCGTAATGGATGAACCTCCAATGTATTTCAACAGTCTTTCACACGTCGACTCTCCGGAGTGGTTGACTAACTGTGACTGACTCGTGCTTTTAGATCAATTTGGGTGCGGGTGTTTCTTTTCATTTTATTTTCATTTTATTTTATTGTCGGCGAATTGATCGATGACGAGGGCAACCGTTAAATTGAGTGAAATGAAATAAAATGTAGTGAGAAAACTTCTTATTTCGTTATAATTTTTTATTTTCATGTCGGGGCGTGATAAAAAACGATATTGATAATGAGATCACTGATTTATATTCGAATCGATTCATTCTACGATTTTTATGGAACTGAAAAATGAATATTTTTATAATGAGCGACAAAATAGAAATAATAATCATAATAATAACAATAAATATTATTGTTACATAATATTATTAACTATAATAATATAACATTTAATGATTATTATAATTAGATAATTACTAGTTACTATTTTTATTCAAATAAATAATAATAATTTATTATTATTATTATTCCGTTGTTCATAAATAAAATATATATTTTTTTCATTGCATGAAAATTCATAAAAAGAATCAATTTAAAAATGAATCAGTGATCGTATTATTAATATCGCTCATTATTATCATCATTATTATTGAATATTTATTTTCCTTTTGCATGCAAATTGGGTGAAAGCATAGAGAAATTAAGTGGATAATAGATTCCGTAGACTCCCTTTGCCTGAAAGGACCGGATGGAAGATCGTTCATTTCAAATTTTATAGCAGACCAAGTAATGAAAAATTAATTATCCCCTAAAGGTCGAGTTCGACGTTGCACATTAATTATTTCGAATGAATTTGTCGTCTCTCCGTGAAGTCTTCACAAGTGTCTCGACGCGTGGATTACCGAATGAGAGCGAGTCGAGAGAGACAAGTCGAATTCCCTGCCCGTAAAGTAATTGGGCAATTAGAGAAAGAGAAAGAGAGTGAGAGAGAGAGAGAGAGAAAGAAAGTTTATTTTAACGAGAGTTGAATGAGTTACGAAGAAACTCATAAGTTCTCGAATTTAAGTCTTCCTGAGAGAAGAAGATTGAAAAAATGAGAAAAAAATACACATATACACACTCTGATGAGAAAAAAGAACGAACAAACAAATTGTAAGAACAATGAGAACGTTTAATTTAATTTGAAGAAAAACGAATGTCGAGCGAAATATTCACAGTGAAACATTTCACTGTATCAAGCACTTTTATTCCAAGCTTGAGAAAAGAAGAAAGCCTTTGCTGCCGAGACAAAAGCTTCGTCAAAAGAGTGGTTTTGAAAGCATTTTCGTGCCTCGTCAGGTTCATTCTGTAGTTTTAACGCTTCTGCATGTTAATTACTATTGCCGTGCCTATGCAAAAGTGACTTCCAACAACGTGAACGCCACAAGAGTGTTTGACATATAAATAATAAAAATAATAATAATAATAATAATAATAACCTAAATAATAATTTGAAAATTTGAAGACTAATAATAATAATAACAATGATCCCAATAATTATATTTCGAATAATAATAATAATAATAATATCAATAATAATAATGATAATAATAGTAATAATAATAATAATTATTATTATTATTATTATTATCTCCGTGTTTTATTAATTATTATAATAATAATAATAATAATTATTATTATTATTATTATTATTATTATTATTATTATTATTATTCTCACAATAATACCGATAATTACGGATAGTATATAATAGGAAAATGATAATTATAGTTGTTATTGTTATTATTATAATTATTTCAAAATTTTCCAAATAATAACAGTCATAATAACAAAATTTTTAAAAAATCAGAAAACCGCGATAGCAAGAAAAAACTACAACGAGTTGAACCTTGTGGAAACACTGCTCCTCGTGCGCTATTTTTTGTGAAAAACTCGAGTACGCAAGGTTGAAGTACCCGACGAAGTGCGCACTCGTGGCATTTCTTTGTACCCCTACGTCGAAATTCGTGAAAAACTTCATTTTCCGTCGAGTACCGTTCGCGAGGGTATTTTCTATTATTCGCCGCTTTTTTTTTTCACTCTCTCCCGACGTACATCCGAAAGGTGCGGTCGAATGAGAATGGGCGATAGGTCGAGATGGACCATCGAAGAATTTCGTTATCTCGCCGGTATGCATTCGACGATCTTTTGCGGTTTTAACGTTGTACAACAACGATCGATCATACAACGAGATTATAGTTCGCAGCTCGCCGTACCAAGATCAAAACTTCGCGGAGATGGATATTTTTTTCTTCTTCTTTAAAACGGGCCCGTGGACATTGGGTGAAAGATCTTGCAGATGCTTCTCGGAGCCGTTGTTGGGTCTCGAACTCGCGCGAAACCCAAACGGACTAATACCGCAGCAGCCGCAGCTGCTTTATTTCGAGTGCGCGCCTCGTGGTAGCAACGTAGAAACAACGACGACTACGACGAACAGGCGGCCGAGCAAACGTCTACAGTCGTCGCGTGCTTTCCGCAACGTTGCGGACTGTATTCCCTCGACGGGTCGGTGGCGTTTCCTCCCCACTCCGCCACGCTTAAACCGACCAATCGTGGCTGCGGTCTCCGGATGCTCGCTTTTGGCGATCCCTCGCTATCGTTGGATCTCTCGAGTTGATCCCTAGACGTGGCCAGATGTCACCGCAGCTATACAATGTTTATATCTCTATCTTTTGCCTCCCCCCCTCGACCTTCCCCCCTGCCGTCCCTTTCTAGGGAACCGTCCACGTCGTCGTTTGCTCTCGTACCGCAGATTGTACTTTGCGATATGGATATATAGCGAGGTGAGACTGTACATTGCCCGAGGAACTCTCGTCTCTCGGTACTAGACTGCGACCAGCTGTCGAACTTTCGGAAATCCACGATGGAGCTCGAGCTTTTGTTTTTCATTTTTGTTGTATTTGTTTACTTTTTTTTTGTGCATCTATCTTCGTGATTCGAAAGTTTTTTGACCCAGTTATATCGAGGAGGATTGTTGAACCTTGTTGAATCGGCTCTACACTGCAAAATTTTTTCTTCGCCGCTGTCGAATGTCTCTCGATGACGCGTTGTAAATAATGCGGAGGAAATGGTAATTTTCTTTGATTTTTTTATTCGGAAATAGTTCCAGATATCTGGATGAGTTGTGAGATGTAGAATTTTCGTTTGGAGAATCACCGAATATCGAAAAAAAGACAAGCAACAAAAGTGAAGAAACAAGATTCTGGCTGTATTTTTTAGATTGGATTCAGTTTGTGGCTGATAATTTTTTTCGATTTTAGGAAAATAGTTACAGTAGGCTGGATAATGTGTCAGTCGTGGATTTTTTCGGTTGGTCCATCAACAAACTCCGGGAGAGAAAGAAAGAAAAAAAAATAAAAGATTTCTGCCTGGATTTTTTATATTGGATCGAGTTTGTGATTAATAATTCACTTTGATTAAGATTATTTATAAAACTACATACATAACTATAGTAGGCTAGATAATCTGTCAGATGCAGAATCTTCGTTCCGTCGATCAACAAATATCAAGACAATATTTAACCAAATAGAGAAGACATAAACGAGACAAAAAAACAAATAAAAGTTCTGCCTTCATTCTTCATATTGGATCGAGTTTGTAGTTATTAATTTACTCCGATAAAATAAAAAAGCAGCTACAGTAAGCTATATAATCTCACAGTAGCAGAATTTTCGTTTCCCCGATCAACAAATATCAAAACAATACCGAAACAAATATAAGACCGACAAACTAGAAACAAAAAAAAAAAAGAAAATTCCGCCTTCATCTTCCACATTGAATCGAGTTTGTGGTTAATGCGATAATCCACCAGCTTCAGTTCCGTCTTCATCTCCAGGTGTCCCATTGTCGCGTACTTCGGGGGGCGTATTTGAATCCCCGTACAATCGCACTCGGTAAACGTTCGTGTCTCGGACCGAATAACGGGGTTTCGACGTTAACCGAGCCTACAAGCTCGAGCCACGGATTTCTCCGTCGACGACGTCGACGCCGACTCTCGTCGACGACGTCGCAGACGACGATGGAACAATGCAAAGAGGATGGCAAAGACACGGCGACGTCTGGGCGCGGGTAAAAGCCAAAAGCAAAGAAAAACCGAGGAATTGCGGTTGCAGAGGGCGCTCGCACGCGCGAGTTTTCCCAACGGCGTGCGGTGGAATGATAAAAGAATGGGGTGAAAGCGATGGTTGGAGGTGAGGACGGGAAAGAGGCGAAACGCGGAGAGAAAAGCTCGAGGACGGGACTTGGTTAGTTCAGCTTAGGTCCGATTACCGTTTCCTCGACTTACCTTCTTGCCAACACTTTTCGCACTTCATAGTTTACACTTGGCTACGTTCTCCGTACTCGTTCTCTCACCTACCGCGCTTTAATCATTCCCCTCCACCTTCCCTTCGACCCCCTTCTCCTTCCCCGTCCCTTATTCTCGTCGTTTTCCAAGGTATCTATGTATAGACGACACCCAACGGTGGCAACGATCTTTTGATACTGCAACTGTAAGTGGATTTATGCGAGATTCCACGAGCCACTGCGGATTCCCGAGTTTGTATTGTACAAACGGCGGGAAACCTGTTAACTCGGGTTTTCATCAACGCTTGAGTTCCTTTACCGGATGAAACCATTATGTTTTTTGTTTGATTGCATTTTTTTTTTTTTTTTTTTTAATACTGAATCTCTTTGACGAGTTTAGTCGTTTTGGTGGACGTGAAAGGGTAATTGAAAAGGTTTTTATTGATATTTGTTTTGTATGCGATAACGTAGAAACTCGTGCTGTTATTGATTGATTAAAGTATGAGTAATAATTAACGATGTAGTTATAAATCACAAAAAAAAAAGATGTGAACAATAATCTGTGCAATTTTTTTTTCATTACATTTTTATGATTTTTCCGTGTTGAATATTGACGGCAATATTAATATTTTTGAAAGTAAATTTGGATGATTTTTTTAAAACTTTTTACGGTTAACGAATATGTTTCGACATTTTGTACATTATTTTTCGTGGGACGTTTGACCACACTGCGGTTGCGAGACAGACAATGCGAAACCGCGAAACGAATGGCGGTGAAGTAAAAATTTAATGAAGAAGCACTCAATCAGAATTATCGAATAAAGCTTGAACCGAAATACACGTTGTAGGTACGTTGTACGATGAAAGATTAACGAAAGGCAGATTTAAAACGTCAGCAGATCGCAGGACCGACGAGCTCTTTAAATAATAATCGACACATCGCTCTGAATGGTCGTTGAATGAACAATTCTTTTTTTTCCCTTTTTGTTTTTTTTTTGAGTCAGCAAACCACAGGAAAGGGCTGAAAAAAAGATATTTTTGCGATTGTTTTTTTTTTTTCAAAAAAGTTATCATTGGATCGTTCAGAAATATTCTCCACAGTGTGTTAATATAATTACGAGGTAAATAAATTACTAAACAATAATTTTGTCCAGAAAATAATTTTTTTTTTAAATTATGAAAGATCGGTCAAATATGGAAGTCTATCGGTAGCATAAAAAACCTGAAAATCTTGCAGAACGTCACCTAAATTTCAACGATCCGGACCATACATTGTAACTTATGCAATTTTATGAATCCAACTGAGTTGTAACTTGGACAATTCTATGAATCCAACTGAGCTGCAAATCGTCTAATTCTATGAATCCGGCTGACAATGAGCTGTAACTCCTTCAATTTTATGAATCCAACGGAGCTGTAACTCCTCTAATTTTATAAATCCACCGGAGTTATTACTCATTCAATCTTATGAAGCCAACTGAGTTATGACTCATCCAATTCTATCAATCCAACTGAGTTTTGACTCAGCCAATTTTATGAATCCAACTAAGTTCCGAATCGTCTAATTTTATGAAGCCAAATTAGTTATAACTCATCCAATCCTACGAATCTCTTTATTAAACTTTCAGACAACATTACCGATAAAATCTTTCGAAATACCCAAGAAAAAAATATCATTTGCTCAAAATTCAACCGCGCCGTCCTCCCTCACCCGCCCAGACGTCGTTTCACCGTCTGTGCATTTATCCCTCCAAGAAAAACAAAAATTTATTTGTTGACATTCGCAACCGCTGGGGAAATTTTTTTTTAACGTATTTATAACTCAAGTTCCCCGTCAAGAATTACAGTGGCGCCATATGCATTTCTATACGTGGCATACGGTCTTACTAATCCTACCCTGTTTCGTTTCCTCGCTCGTTACTGGTACGCCGGTCGACTTTTTTCCCCCTTTTTTTCAGTGACCGCCGAATAATTTGGCTTATTTCTTTTTTTTTTTTTTACTGGGTCGACCGGGGTTTTCGACTGCTCTCGTGTTTGTACGCACGCATCGGAAGAACGGGGCCGTAGCGTGGCACGAATACAGTGTGTACACACATAGCGGAGTAACCCTCGGACGGTTCGGAGAGGCGCAAAATATTCGTTTAAAATTACACACCACGTGTGTGCCGACGCCGCGGCTTAACGCTTCGAGTGTTCTGAAGTTAATCGCGTGCCGAATGCGAACGATGCGCCATCTTACGGCCGTGAAACCTGACCGGTTCGAGCGTTCTCGAAAAGAGGGGGGAGGGAGAGCGTCTGGGCGTTGATCATGAATATTATTAATTGTTTATTTAACAACGAGAAGAAGCTGGATGGATTTGTAAATTCGTCTGTCTCTGAATTTTGAAATAGTCGTTAATCTAAATTGTTTATTATCTTTTGTAAGATTGATTTTATTATCTAAATAACCTAAATTAACTTAATTTGTTTATTATTGCAGAAATGTGAAAGTTCTTACTGTTACTTGGTAATTGATTGATTTAGTTGTTATTTGTTTAAAAAAGTATTTCAAACGAATTTTTATTGAATAAACGCCAATCCCTGACTACCGACCATGGACAGCATCAACGCTATTGGTCCGCAGTAACGACCGAACCTTCCTCGAGCCAATCTCCGTGGAGACGAGCGATTCGCAACAGCCAATGGAGGACCGTTGTGCTGCCCCCACCCTTTACAGCCCGGCCTCCGATTGGCTGCTCCGCTCTACACCTTCACAGGGCATTAATCAAGCAAAATAACGTTGTGAATAATTCACAATTTACCATAGAATAATCGTGACTTTCGAAAAGCTCGTAATTCTAAAGACCATTCAAGGTGTGTGTATGAAAAAGAAATTCAATAGACTCGCCGTCGTTGTTTCGTGGGTTTTTTACACCGCGTAATTGTTTTCGTAAACGGGGTTCGCGGTTTTTTGTATTTTTCCATTCATTGGAAAAATGTTGGACGCGTTTGTGGAAAGCACGTTGATTGTCGATAGATGGCGCAATGCTATTTGCGTTCGGGGTTCGGATATATATGATTTCGTGGCTACAAAGAGCTCCGAAGAATTGAAAAGTATGTGCGTCAATCGTCGTCAGAGAAATTCTGCACGTCACTCAGCACGAATTATATCTACAGATATAGAGCTATTGTATTATAATATTCTAATCACTTATTATTATTTGTTGTATCCCTATATATAAGGTGGACATATAAAATTATTCGACAATTTCGAATAATCTAGGTTTAGTAATTGCCTCAATTGTATCTATTTGAATTTCATCAATAATATATTTTTGATTATTAATCAATTTCAAAGATTAGAATTTAATCGTTTGAATCAAACTATCTTTGGATTATTCGCCAATACCATACTAATTATTGCCATAATTAGCGGCTCAATCGGCAGAATCCTCATTGATTGAAATACGACAATTTTTAACGATGACATATTTCTCATATCAATCTACAAATATTTTATTAATACAACCAAGTGATCATATACAGATATATACACACGCCAGTGTTCAAGCGAACACAGCGACTTGCAGGTATAACATGCATAGTGAATCGTTGAACGATTGTTCAGCTCGTTCCTTTTAGAACCTTCTTCGAGGCAAAATAATTTGCGTCCGGCTGGCAATACTTGGCAGTCACGTCAATAGGTCTCTCTCGGATTTTTACCTCTTCCTCTCTCCCTCCCTCCCGGGAGGCTCTCGTCTCGATGATGCTCGAGCATTTGGCATCAAGACTCGACGTTTCTCCAACCGTGCTAGACGACGGGCAATCAATTTTTCTTGCTACCTACCTGTGGCGCTCCAACAAATTTGTGTATGAATTTTTTCTATTTTTGAATTTTTTTCTCTTCTTCTCTTTTTGTACAGATGTATATATGTACCATTCGTGACACGCGTCAGTCTCGTGCTCAAACGAATGCTCAAGAGGGTTGAAGCCGCTCTGGAAATATTCATAAATTCCGATGCTCGTACCCAGCGCCATGTCTGGAATGAACTATTCAATGCAACCTTTTGCCGTCCCGAATATATACGAAATTCAATAGCGCACAACTTTCTCGACTAAACGTCATCGATCCAATTCGTACTTTTGATTAAAAAAAAAAAAAAAGGCAAATCAAATGTCTCCAACGAGAAACCAAAGAGTAAATTAAAAAAGTCAAATTTCCAGGTCTTTTCGCGATAAAAAAAAGGAGCTAAGCTCTCGAGACTTGAGAAACAAAAACTACATAAAATCCTTCCGTTAAGTCGTTGGTTTTCCCGAATTTCGGGAGGGGGGTTGAGGGATATTTTTTTTTCTTTCGAAAAATCCGAAAGAGTCTGAGCGCATGCCGGTGATATCCCCGATTGAGATGTTGAACAGAAGATACGGGTGGTGCGAAAATGGGCGGCTGGTACAGAGAATCTCTCCGAAACGAGAAACGAAATCAGATAAAGGTTTCTGCGCGGATCCGAAGAGCCAAAGCGAAAGAGACGGAGAAAGAAAACGTTAGAGATGAAGAAAGAGACGACGAGAGTGGTTTCTCGTTGCCGAGCGAACTAATTCGAAGAATCTACCGTATATACGTATGCGGTAGATTACATATATACATATATATATATAGAAATGGAGCTTGCAGTATTTGGTAGCGACGGCAGAAGCACCAGCACTGATTTTATGTGCCGGGTTGGGTAACGCCCTTACGAGGGTCGACGCGTTACAGTCTAGCTCTCACACGTTCTCCCTTTTCTCGTTCTCTTTCGCTCTTTACGCCACCCTTTTACCTCGCGGTCCCGAACTCACACGTTTTCTCACACGCACACGTACGAAGTGTCTTTCTGTTTCTCCCGCAACCGAAAACGTATCCGTTCGCGTACGTAGGGCGGGCGTGAGGGTAAATGGGAAACCCGGCCGTGACAATATCCAGACATAGGTCTTTTTATGAGAATATATTAGCTCTCGGTATCGAATCGATATTCATTCTCTTTCTCTCTTTCTCTTTCTCCATTGCTCCTCTCTTATTCTACTTTCGTTGAGAACTCGGAGAGGACTCGATCGTGCACAAATACAGTATACGTATATATTGTGTGCGTGTACGTATATTCCTGCGAGTACATCTACACCCATCTACCGCCACCGACTCTTCCTCTACTTCGCGTTGGCATCTACATACTGTTTGCTTGCTTCGAGAAAAATCTTTGCATCCCGGCGAGAGAACCCCGTGCACTTTATTGGATCGTTGCGAACGGTATGAAAAAAGAAAACGACGGATGAGAATATATATATAGGCATAAAAGGGAGCGAAAGAGGACAGATTTTTTTTCCTAAATTTGCGTTTCAAACATCGAACCATTTTCTCTGTTACGATATTTGTTTTTTTTTTTTTTTCGTCCTGGGTTTATTTTGTTTTTATTATGATTGGTGAATTTTTGTTGGTTGTTGGTATTTGGTGGTTCGGTGGATGATGGGGCGGGGAATGGTGGTTTTGGTGGTCGAAGGGTCGTCATGAGAAACCTAAACAATGGAAATTTCAATTTCAAACATCGAACCGCTCTCTCGTACATTTTTTCCCCTAGCTTTAGGGTATTTATTATTGTTGTTGAATTATTTTGTTGTTACTTGGTGGATAATGGGATGGACAATCTGATGGTCAAAGCTTCGTCGTCAATAACCTGAATTTGAATTTCAACCACCGAACTATTTTCTCTCTTATAAAATTTGTTTTTCTTTTTACTTTGGTTTTAATATATTTCTATTATTATTGTTGTTTGTTCTTGTTATTTCGTGGTTTTATCGATGATGGGACGGGAAATAATATTTTTGATGGTTATAGCTACGTTTTAAATAACCTAAATTTTCGTTTCAAACATCGAACAATTTTTTTGGTTACGAAATTTGTTTTTTTTTGTTTTTATCAATTTTCATTATTATCGTTCAATCTTTTGTTTTTTCATTTGGTGGTTTGATGAATAATGGGACGGAACATATTGGTTATGGTGGTCGAAGCTCCGGCATAAATAACCTAAATTTACATTCCAAACACCAAACCATTTTTTCTCTTACAAATATTTGTTCTTCTCTGGTTTTAATCAATTTTCATTATTACCCTTAACTCTTGTTTTGTTATTCGGTGGTTTGATGGATAATCGGACGGGGAATAGTGGTTCCGGCGGTCGAAGCTACGTCGGTCGTAGCCGATGGATTTTCATGACTATTTCAGGATTTCGCGTGTATGTTGGTTTCTGGAGCAAGGAAAATCAGCTACGGCAACAGAAGCACCTGTGCGCCATGCACGCTTTGGTGGGTTTGGTGAAAGAGGAAAACCAGTGAGAGAGAGAGAGAGAGAGGGGGAGGGAGAGAGTGGATTTATCGGCTTTTGCACTCGTGAACACGGTCAGCTGGCTTGAGACGAGAGAAAATTCAGGCGACTGACCAATCGGCTGTTGCTGGCAGGGCGCACACGGGTACAACGGAGTCCTGGTAAATCTACGTGGGTGCTGAGAGGGTTTCACATGTGCACCGCATACGCGAGATCGGAAATACCATTCGTACCGTGACTCAAGCCTCGGTCTAGATTTTCGTGTCTTCACAGTCATTAACTCGGAAATAAATGGAACGTTTGAAAATAAAACTGAAAAAAAAATAAATAAAATATTCATCCTGAATTTTAAATTCTACGTTTGGATGGCTGAGATAATAATAATTGGAGCATCGTTGAGATTTTTGCAATGGTTTGTTTTATTTAAAAACGCAATTTGAGTGAAGTATATTTATTTATTATTTTACCGTAATATTGTTTTCGATATATTTCGATCGTAAAATACGGAAAAAAAATTTCCAACCGAAGGAACACCGAATTCGCGATAAGAAGAGAATAAAAAAAAAAAAGAAGAAGAGAGAAAGAAAAAGATTTCAGACGAATCAACTCGAAACTTTCGAGCTAGCCGATCGTGTAATTCAAACCCGTCAAACTTTACACCCTCGTAGCGATAAATTTTTGTCTTCTTTTTGTTTGAATTCATTTTATTTTACCGTCGGTTTGTAATACTCGTAAAAACTGGAGATATTTTAATACGCGAAAATTGAAAAATCTGGAAGTTATTATTTTTTTTTTTAAGCTGAAAAGGGAAATCTTGGTCAGGAAGCAAAGAGAGAGGGCGGGAGAGAGAGGGTGAGAGAGAGAAGGACGGGCGAGTACCTGATTCACCGGCAGTGTACGGTGCGAGGCTCTTCGCAATTTCGTGCCTCGTAATACCCGATACCTCGTATACTATGCAGCTCAGGTGGTATAAGCTACACGTGCGCCGGATAAGGGCACGTCTCTGGCACCCTTCCACCTCGTATGGTTGGGCGGAGTCGACTTCTATTTCGAGCTACCCTGTAAATTATCGTCAATGCAACGAAACACAAACCTCTCTGTCCAACAATAATTTATCCTCGTTTTTATTATTATTATTATTATCATCTCCTTTCGTTCTCTTTATTCCATACATATACAATGTACGGATTACGTGAGCTTTCTGCAATGATTTTGTAAATTTATATAGTGATAAACTATTGCAATCAGCAACAACGACAATTTATTTGCTTTGTGAATATGTATGTATATTAGACTCGGTTTGGAAAAGAAATTGTTGAAGTTGGAAAATCAGAATTTGGCCTTAAAAAATCAAGAGGCGGCTGTGGATTTTATTTTGGCCCGTGATAAAATGTTAGGATACCCTTCTGGCCACCTCATAGTTCTTACTGCAGTATTATCGACGGTTTTTGATCCTTTAATAATGTTCAGACCCTTCTGAAAATTATCGCCTAGAACCCAAGCTGTAGGATCTTTTGGTGAAAAATTGATATTAATTACGAATCTCTCGAAAAATTTGGGTAACTGTGAACTAATAAAATAATCGAATTCTTGATCATGAAGTTTTTCATTGTCCTTAGAATGAATAAATAAAATTGAATCGTCATAAAATCCCTAAAAATAAAAATCTAAAAATAACAAAAATCCTATTTTATCTAAACAAATCCCAAAAATAAAATCCACCGGCACCCCTTAATATTAATAGAGAGAGCTGACATTCCAAGAATCTTCTTCTCTCGAGGTCGACTTCAGATCCTTAAACTTGGAGGGTACCTTTTTTTTTAACGGTCAGTCTGATATTTATACACATATATTTTTTATATATAACATATTTATTTATTTATAAACATTGTTCATGAAATTACAATTATATTATATTTACAATACACATACATAGTATAATATCGTATTACACGTTTAAACATGTATTATTATAATTTCTGCCGGAACCTCTCCGAGCGAATTTCAGCGACGTCTAATCTAAATTGTCAAGACGTAAACCGTTGATCCATTTTTATAATGAGAATTGCAACGCGGTTACCGAAGGCGCGAACGCGCCCCGTAACCTCGCGCTCGGCTTGGTTTAACTTCTGGGTGGCCGGTGTGCGTGTCGCTCCTCGCACTGTAATTCCTCACTGTCTTCCTTCCCATTTGCCTTCCACGAGTTGCGTGAGGCTTTGGGTTTAACGGATTTGATGCCGTTCTCACCTGGAAAATGGTGCGAACTTGGCTGCCACCTCGAACCCCCATTCCCAACCCCCCGCCCCGTTCGGCCCTCCTTCGCTACTCGCTCACCGGGCCCGGCTGACTCCGCCGACTCGCTTCGGCCATGCGATCCTTATCCCCCCTCGAAGACCTCTTTAAAGAGACGTACAATAAAAGCTCGAAAATAAATTGAGTGACGCTATAATTTCCTGCCGTACTCCCGTTTCTAATCGCGTCCTATTGTTTCATCGTGCAATGCAGATTCTCTCGAGATAATCGTGTCGAAATAAAATTGATAAAGATGATAATTAGCGATGAAACAATATATTTAAAATATAAAAATGGAATAATATCAATTTTATTTATTTATTCATTTTTAAAATAATAATAATAAAAATAATTGATAATCATAATTAAAAGAAAAGTGATAAGTAAATAATAAATAAAATTAATCATAATAATAATAATAACAATTATTATTATTATTATTATTAATTAATATTAATAATAATTATTATTAACTACCTATGTGAAATATTTATTATTATTATTATTATTATTATTATTATTATTATTATTATTATTAAAATAATAATAATGATAATGATAATTATTATTATTACTATTATCATCAATTTTATTAATTATTTATTCATCACTTGTCTTTTAATTATGATTATCAAAAAAATTAATGAATAAATAAATTAAATGATTTTTCATTTTTATTTTTTCAAATATTTTTTTATTGATTTAGATTTTTTATTCATTTTTTTAAATCTATTTTATTATTAATTCTATTATTATCATTGTACAATATAAAACTTGATGATGATAAATAACACACAATCTATTGATTACTGATGATATTGAAAATCGAATTTGCATTAAAAAATGATTATGCTTCACACGAACAAAAATAATTTGCCCCTGAAATAACGATAATCTTACACATCATCATTTTCCAATTCGATGCACCATTGATCACCGACATTTTCCGCCGTACTAATTTCTTTATTTCGTATCGATTTTCGCAAGCACAAGGCCACGGTAAATTCAGCATCAAACATTAAAACACAATTGAAAGAAGTTTTCGATACGTATTGAAAGTTCGGTTTAATCAATTTCGAGACTCAGCCTGACTCGAAACCTCGAGGCGATATAATTGCACGGACATGGAAAACCTCATACGCGGTTGTCGCGTTTCGGATTCGCCGCGGGGTAAAGATTCCGACCGTGTCGTTGGGAACTCGTTGAATCGAGTGACGCGAATCGTCGCCGGGTTTGACGGTGCAGTGGCTGAGCAAAGCTGTCGGGGTGCTCATCAAATCGCAATCTCCGTTGCTCGCTTCGATATACAACGCTCGACGCCGGTCGGACGGAAGCGGGAAAACGGCAGCGAAGGGGAAGGGAGGAGGAGGCAAAGAGCGGAACAAAGCTTGTAAAACCGGAAGCAAAGCTCGTACGTTGGATCGTAGGGGAATATCGTACGCGCTCCGTTGCGAGAAATAAGATAATGTGCCAGATTTGTGGTTCTGTCTCTCTCGCTCCACCGCAATCGGCAATGATACTCTCGCACTTGCACTCACGGCAGTTCGGTCGATGTAGCACAGAACGTTCGCCCCTAGATTGGTCACCAAACGCGACCTGATGACTTTGGTCACCTCGTGAGGGAAATGGTGCGAGGTTTCTAGGCGGAAACTTTGCCATGTTGCTCGACTTTTGTAGTGAGCGCGGGCTGGAATGAACTCGCTGGAGAGTGAGAGAGGTTGGCGCGAATGCGGCAACGTCGCCAAAGAGAAACCACCGATAAGTCTGGTCACCTCGTGACAGAATTCTTGAATTTCGGCGTTTCTTTTATGTAATTATTTTTTTCCTTGCATTCTGATCGTTCATTTAAAAAGGAAAAATTATTTTCGATTTCCAAAAGATTTAACGGACAAGCTCTAATTTTATTTAAAAAAATTTCCTTTTACGTCACCAGAGAGAAACCATTAAATCGTCTGGTCACCTCGCGAAGGAATTCCCCTATTTCGGCGTTTCTTCGATCCAATTATTTTTTTCCTTCCATTCTGATCGTTTCATTTGATACGAAAAAATTATCATTAATTTTCAAAAGCATCAAAGGCCAAACTCTAATTTTTCCAAAAAAAAATTCGTCCTCCATCGCCAGAGAGAAACCACCAACGTGTTCGGTCACCTCAAAAAAATCCTCCTACTTCGGCGTTTCTTCGATCTAATTATTTTCGCCCTTCCATTCCGATCGTTTCCTTCTATACGAAAAAATTATAATCAATTTCCAAAAGCTTCAACGGACCAACTCTAATTTTTCCAAACAAAATGTCCGCCAATATCCTCAAGTAAAAAAAAAAAAAAAAAAAAACGCTCCACGCCAGGGATTCTTCCCTACGGTGACCAATGCAGGGTTAATAGAGCGTTCGGCCACGCGATTCGTCGTTCCATAAATACAAATGGCGCTGGTGCCCAACCACGAGCGCACGTCGATAGTTTAAACGCGACCCGCGATCTCGGAGAATTCTAATTTCAATCCGGTAAATAGACAAATTCTAGCGAAATTGAATTTCTCGTTAAATTCATCGACGCAACGGCGCGGGTGGTGAAAGCGCGGAGGTGGGGTCGAGGCTCAGGGACGAATTATAGATTTTGCACAATGTCGGTTCGATTGTACGGGGATGCCGTGTGAAACGGAAGCTGGGGAACATATACGCTTCGGAAACCGAGAATTGATCGACCTTATCTGGATGTAGAGGGCCACGAAGAGCGACCTTCCTCATTTATACCGACGCTTATTGAATCCTCGTTCGCGAACGCGGCTCGTATCAATTACCCGTCCTCGTTACTGATTATCGCTATTCCCGTTGGTAGCCCCGACCAGCGGACCCATCGATACACGCTTTTCAACGGTCGTAGTTCGAGGTTCGATTGTCGGCATTGCGTGTGCGCTCGTGTGTGTGTGCGCGCGTGTGTTGTCGTGTCTGTTCGACTGGATGGCTGTGCACGCTCGGTTGGAAATTAATCACAACCTCGGGGGGGGGGGGGGGGGGGGGGATATTAGGTTCTATGATTTGACGAGAACCGCGATTCGGAGACTTTGTGAGCTTCGACGAGTCAATCGTCTTATCGTTTATCGTCGGCAATTACCATTTTCACGGACGAAAAATTAATTTTGTACGGAGACGATTGGTCGGTCAAGCGGGAGTTTGGGGACATGTTATTGACGATTGATTTCTGTGAATCCATGGGACCTGGGATTTTTGGAGTGATTTTTCTGTAAATTCTGAATAAGGGGTTATGTTGTTTGATTTTTTTTTTTAATGTAGGTCAAGTAGTTGCGGGAATGAGGGGGGATGCTCTATTTTGTATATTTTTCAGGATATCTTTTTAAATATGCTAGCGAAAATTATTTACAAAGTAATTTCGTATTCCACATGAGTAACCTTCTCAAATGATACCTCTAAGATATATAAAATACCAAAATTGTATTAAGTACATATAAAAAAAAGTTACATAAAATACAAAAATATAAAATTACCAAAAAAAAAATCGAGTACCTAATTTGCCCTTTTTTCAATTCTTATATGAAAATTTTTAAGTGTCAAGTAGTGCAAACTATTTTGGTTAATAAGATATATAATCATGCTGGATGTTAATTTTTTACATCGTCTGAAAGCAGTAATAACGAAAAAATAATGTACCAATCATAAATAACGCATAAACGTACGCCTAACAAACAAACTCTCATTCTTCTCATTTCAGAGGAATATTGTTAAAAGTATTATCATCTATATTTCATCGTGTATCGCGCAAATGCGGAAGGAAACTCTGATCTAATAATTTTTAATGAAATAATTCTCATAGTACTATCCACAAAAAAAAAAAAATAAAACGAAAAACAGTCGTACGGAAGCATGAATTTTTTGGCAGCTGCGACCAAACCCTTTTGGCGAGTGAGTCGGAGCGGGTTGAAATTTCGAGCCGGAAATATCCTTAGGCAGCGGGGGTGGTTGACAAAGGTGGCCTTAACCGTAACATTGTTTCATCCGGAGCGAAACCAGAGACAAATGTCACTGGTACACACAATTTGGCTTCGTTAAATGTTAAAGCAGTCGTGAAAATTAAATGACAAGACTTGAAGTTTCGTCGGGGATAAGCGTGTTATGCAGGGACAACATTGTGTATGCTCAGCTTCCGCGCATATATATATATGCACGGTGGATCTACGTATATACGTACGTACATTTGTGTATATAGACGGAGAGAGGGGAAGGGAAATTGTGAGGAAGTGAGAAAGGTGTTGAGACAGAATGGAGTGAACTGGATTCTGTCCTAATTTCGTCGACTACCCTTGCGCGATGTCACGAACCCAATCTCACCCACCTTGCAGTGGCTCGACGTGACCCAGTTTTCATCTTTCTCGCACCGCTACGTTGTCCCGATGTGTCAGCGTGTATCCCGACGGGTCCCGGGTGGTACAAAACATCGGGGACTGAGATATACATGTACGTACGATACATACATAAATTTATGTATGCGCGTGTACATTGTGCCGTACGTGCAAAACGCTGGTGCACGCTTTTCTCATCTTCGAAGGGCCAAGGACGTGCGCGACACGGCATTCAAACGGTTTCTAAGGGTTGCAACGAGAAGGTGGAAAAAATGTAGCCGTAAAGAGTTGTCTTCGCCTGTCGCTTTCAGAAAACACCGAGCAAGTTCGCGGTGTACGAACTTGTATAGTGAATAAGCGTTTTTCTTTTTTTTTTTTGAGATTTTTTATTCATAAGGATGACCTTAATAATATTTTGAAAGGATGTTTTTTTAAATGTTATTTAGATTTAACATTTTTTGAAACTTTCGGTACTTGATGTATTTTTTTTTTCAATTTTTGGTAAATTTGAGGTATAGGGATGTGATTTTTTTTTCAATGATAAATTTGTCGTTTAAATTGTTGAGAAGATAAAGTAAATGAATATAAAAAAAATAAATATAAATATGAGGACCTATCACCGTATTCAAAATCATTGTTGCATCGGAATATTTTTTAATTTCATCCAAAAATTCCATCAAAATTGTTTTTTCCATTTATCGATTATATAAAAAATATCTGTGTCTAATAATATTCACCAGCCATCAAAATTCACCAGAAAACGTGACATCAGACGAAAAATTTAATATTCCCGAGATTTTTCCCCGAGAATCGTAAAAACCAAATCCCCAAGTGTTTAATAACCCGTTCCACCCTCCCGTCGTATCGTCGTCGGACGATTTATTCCACAAAGTCACAATAACAAAACACGACCAAGCGGAAAAAAAACAAATAAGAAGAAAAAGTGCAATTGAGCTATGCCAAGTCTGGCGCGAAGGGTTGATCTGGGAATAGTTGAGCCGAATGCTTCGCGCGACTGTCGTCAACTTTTTATTACCTTTCCTCTTGCTTACACCCCCACCATCCCTTCACACAGACATACCCACAACCCATAACGTGCTTCCTCGTTCTTCTTCCATTTTCTTTCAATTTTTTTCTCTCTTATTATTATTATTATCATTTTTTTTTTTTACAAAAACTTTTTTCTTTTCTTTTTTCATCCCCGAGCTTCGTGAGACGAGACAAGGAAATGCTTTCACTCTCTCCGGAGAGCCGTGGAAAAAAGTTGTTGCACCGCTACATGTGTGTGCGAGGGTGTGTGCGTGGGTGTGTTTCGCTCGGGGGTCGGCTCGGCGAACTAGTTCGCACGTGCCGAGATAGTGGGACGCGCGCGAGCTTGCGAACCGCAACGACGCGCTTCCCAGCCGAAGAAATATCAGAAATATTCGCCGAGGGAGATATATCCGTGAAAAAAGATGGGTTACGGCACGTCCTGTGTGCATGTACATGTACACACATGTATATTCTTACATGGATATTTATATACGTGTGGATGAAGATATAGATGCACGTGCATGAAGAGACCGGAGCGTTGCACCGAGCGCAGCGGTGAGGAAAACGCTTCGCCGAGTGTGAAGTGCCCCGTAAGAAAACACGGGAAGGAATAATTCCACGGTTCGACGCAAATACCGGTAGTGCCATGGAGATATCCATGACATTCATCCCCTCACGGGTGGAAAAAAAAATATATATATAGTTTTATATATTAAATTGAATATAAAAATATTCTGTGTACAGGCGGTATATCGACGCTGCTTACGAAAACTAGCATGCTTCAAATTTTTTACGAAAACTAGCACGTTTGGCATCACCGCGAAAACTAGCACGTTTCGACTTTTGCCACGAAAACTAGCACGTTTGGATCTTCACCGCGAAAACTAGCATGTTTCGGCCTGCTTATTTTAGGGGTCGAAGCCGAAACATGCTAGTTTTCGCGTCGAATATCGAAACGTGTTAGTTTTTGCGGTGAAATTAGAAACGTGCTTGTTTTCGTAAGAAATCTGAAACGTGCTAGTTTTCGTAAGCAGCGTCGATATGATCTATGGACAATTTATCAGTAATGGGTGGAACGGTATTTAAAATCCATTTTAAATAAGTATGCGATAATAATAATAATGATAGTAACAATAATAATAATAATGATCATGATGATAATAATATTATTATTATTATTTATTATAGTAATTATTGAATTAGAAATTCGTGTATTAGTACGAGAAACAATCATAACTATTATTATTATTATTATTAGTTGTAGATCAACGATAGATATATAGATATTGATGTATATATTCATATTTCTATATTCAATATTATCGTTGATATACAAATAATAATGATAATAATAATAGAATTATTATTATTCATTGTGATAATTACTACAATGCATAATAATTATTATCAATATTATTAATCGAATATCAACGATAAACATCGAATACCATTCAATGTATTTAACACACATTGTCGGTAAATCATATACATCCTCTATACCAACTATCCATATCCAATTTCATCTATAAAATTATATATATTTTTCATACCCTCTATACCTACATTTTTTCTACTCCAGCATCCTTCCAATATCTAGCCTCTCTTCCCATTTCTCCGGGGCGGATTTTTCTCCGACTCTGACTTTTCTCCGACCATGTGCGAGTGTACAAATGTGAGCAAGCTCCGCATGATGAACACGTGGAACATTATATATATACATATATATACATATGTGTACCTGAGTGCCACCGTGCTCCTCGCGGGATCGAAAAGGCGGGGGTGGGAACGGAATGAGGGGGTACTGGTTGCTGTTGAGCAAGTTGCACGTTGCTGTTGACCACCATATAGGGCCGAGAGCTTCGGGATCCTGCGGTCTGGGCGTCGGCCACCGGTCGCACCGTCCACCCGGTCCGGGGATTGCCGCTTCTGACCGCAGTTAAAATGTGCTATGTACAACAATGTCGTACATATGTACGTGCATTGCGCGTATGCATATATGTATATATATATATGGATGTTGCATTATGTTGCTCACAAGTATCGTTGCTCGGCGATACCGCGAAGGACGAACAACAGGACGAGGTAGAATGTGAGCTCCGGGATTTAGTTCGACGACGCATACACACACGCGCGCACGTGAGTGCACAGATCTGTGCGTACTTATTTATGTAAATGCAGGTATGTGTGTGTGGGTGCGTTTATGCATTGAGGATGCACATCGTTCGAGCACTCGCGTATTTATGGATGTTCGGGGTGGATTCGGGAGAGACGGCCGTCAATGGCGTGACACTCAACTGCTTGCAATGACCAAAAGTTACTTTTTCTATTTGTTCATTCGTTTTCCATTCGAATTTAGATAATTTTGGAATTCTTTCTTTTATTCTGCGGGGGAGGATAAACATTGAACGAATTGAATAACATTTTTTTTTCTATTTTCGCGACATAATTTATCAATATTAAGTATTATTATATTTATTATTAATTATTGATTATTCATCATACTCCTGAATTTATCACTCACCAATTCATTCCCAATACTTATAAATAAACCCCCCATTCGCCGCGAAATCCTGTAAATCGCGTATCCTCGAAATCCATTTTATAAATTTCATTCTCACCTATTGAATTACAGTCGTTCGATCGTTCGAAATAAATGAAATAAAAAAAGAAGTACAAAAAAGAAAGCGAAACAAAAAAAATAAAAAAAAAAAACGAACGCTTGAGCCATCTCTCACCGAGTTGCCCGACATAGCTACCGTAAAGCGTAGAACACACTCGAGTACGTGCTACACGGCGATACATATAAATGTACTATAGAAACGACGGTACGGAACGGTGGACCGCCGGCGGGACGGTGGGGTGGGAGGAGGGGGCACATGCGATTTGCTGAATACTCGTGGCTTATCCCACTCCCGAGGATTTTCTCCGCTACGCGACACTAACTCTCTTTTCACCCCCAGTTCTCTCTCTATATCTTCTCCCTGACCCCGGGGGGGTGAGAGCACCCCCCCCCCCCCCCCCCCCCCCACTCCTTCCATGGCCGACCGAGCGACGAACGCATTAAGCTGTTTTCCGTACTATATCCAATGAAATAGAATTAACCAACGAGATATAAAACTTTTGCTCCGGCAAATAATTCCTCGGTGTTAAAAATTGAAACGTCGTTTGTTGTGAAATTTCGTTATCGTTATCGGGGCAAAAAGAAAATAGCCGGTAAAAGGAGGAAGCAAAATTGCATAATTGTGGGATTTTCAACGGTCGTGAGAACGCGAAAGGGGGGGGGGGGGGAAGGAATCTTTGCTCTATCGCGAGTACTTAACCGTTTCTATGTATAGCGGTTGCCAGCCACGGTGCGCTCTTATGAAATATTTAAATGAAACCATTATCTTCCACTATCCTCCCTCGTAGCACCCGCAACGGCTCTCGCTTCCTCCTCCTCCCCCTTCCACGCCTTCTTCGCAGCCACCCACGCTGTTGCAGCCCCTTCGTCGCTTACGCGAAAGACCGCTCGCTCGCCTCTTCGAAGAGGCTCGTATCCGCCCCCCCCCCCCCCCCGCGACGTAATATAAATCAGAAATTAACATATCGGTCGCGCGACGGTCATGAATATTGATAAATAATAATTATTACGTAGCTCGGCTGTGTGGGAGGGATCGGTTTTTCGAGAATTATATCGATATCGCTTATCGTATTTTTCGATACGGTTCTTTTATTTTTTTTAATTATTTTTCTTTCGCAATGTTTTGCGGGGGTTTTTGTTTGTTTGTTTTAGTGGCAATTATTTGCAACGAGCTTCCGGTGCGAGATACTCGGAGATTCTTCGTGTAATGCAGTTCTTCGTTGGTGCAATGTATTTTTGATTTTGGTATTTTTGTTTCGTTTTTTTTTGCATCGAATTGTTTAAAATTTCATGGAAATATTTTCGTTTGGATCTCAATTTCGCTGTTGATAATTTAGTTTCCGTCCGGATACCGCCGCGACGAGAGTATTTCGCGGAATACACGGGGATGAGATACGTGAGATGCTGGTTCGTTCATATTCGCTCATTAAAACTGGATCTTCATTAAACTAGGTTGTTTCAATATCCTCGTTATTTGATTTTCACGATTATTACGGTGTAATTTTCGTCGTTAACCGGTTTAAACGTTGTAACGCGGTTTTCGCGAAATCCGTTGATGGAATTCACGTATATTTGATAAGTGCCAGACGAGAGTTTGCCATTTTTCCGCCAACTGGAAAAGTCCAAGTCGGTAAAAATCGAGCGAATTTCAATCTGAATTAAACGAGAATAATTAAACGTCGAACGTCGTACAAATTTGGATTATCAATTTATCGCGTTCGAGTTAACGGTGACGATTGAGGTTACTCAATTTTATCTCACTCGAGCACTGCATAAAATATCATATATCTTTCAATGTCATCAAATTTTCCGAACGATTGGATAACGTTTTTCTCATCATTATCACAGACATATATTTTCATTCGAAAAATCAATCGATTCGGGTGATTAATTTTCATAAAAAATTCGCTTGTCATATTTTTCTCTGCGTTATTTTTTTTTTTTATTAAAATTTTTTGTTCTTTTTAAATAATTTTTCGCATCGAGTTTCCGATCGGTTCGTACGGTTGTAAATATTCAATTGATTTCCGATGGCAATTCCCCGGCTGGCAAGACTCGCGGAAATGGTTCGACGAATAAAAGTCCGACTCGTCTGGACTAGATAGACCGCACGTGCTATACCGCATGCGGGGGATGAGACGTTTCCTTCCTCCTCTAGCTTCGGGCGCCTTCGGCGCCGGTCCCTCCCCCCCCCCGACTCGACGTAACCGAGCCAAGTGACACGCGGAGTTTATTATTTTTTATTCAGGAGAAATTGTCATACATGTTTCATGCCCTACGAAGCTCGAGCTTGTACCGCGCACGGAACTCAAATATGGGTTAAAAGCATTTTTTTCTTCTTTTAATCTATTATTTATTACATTTTTTTTATTCATCCGGAAACGTGCTGTTGGACCAGATGAATTTTCACGTCGTGGAGAGGGTTTTTTCGCAAGACGAAAAATATATTTTTTTTTTTCGAGTGTTTGGTTTGGAAAATTTTAATATTGAGAATTCATTAAAACGGAGATTTTTTGGAGTTTTGGAGGATAGGATTTTTTTTTAAAATATTCTCGTTGTCGCGAATGGAATTAAGATGAGGATGATGGAGCATTCTTTCTTGTTGCATAGTTTATACCACGTCGTAATACCTATACCAGACTCCTTTAACGTTCCAGCTGAAAGTTGAGTGTTACTTTTTTGAAAAAAAAATGGTTTTTTTTTTCGTTTCAGAGGCATTATCACGCAGTTTGTGCATGCGTTTGATGCATCGTGCTGGTATTATTATGTGCAGACTCTTAAGGCGTGTGACGATCGCTTCAATTTACAAAACCGCAATATTATAAGAATTCATTTAAAACCTATATTTTTTTAGATGTTTTTTAAGAGTTCGCATAGCAAAAATAACTTTCAATTATTCTCGTGGTCGTCAACGAAATAATAATTGAGAATTCATTCAAAATCAAGATTTCTCAGAGTTTTGAAGAACAAAAATAATTTTCAATATTTTCGTGGTCGACAACGAAATAATAATTCAGAATTCATTCGAAATCAAGATTTCTCAGAATTTTTGAGAAAAAAAATAATTTTCAATCATTCTCGTTATCCACAACGAAATAATAATTGAGAAGTCATTTAATATCAAGATTCCTCAGAATTTTGGAGAACAAAAATAATTTTTTAATAATTCTCGCGGCCAACAACAAAATGTAGAAGAAGAAGTACCAGAATAACGAAGCATTCCTTCTCGTTGCATAGTTTACGACCTCGTCGCAATCCTCACAAAGACCTCTTCCTCTTTCAAAAAGCCTTCCAGCTCAAATTTTATTGTTCCCTTTTTATTCAATTTTTATTTCGTTGCAGAGCCAACGTTACGCAGTCGCCACATGCGTTTGGTCCATCGTGCTGGTATTATTATGTGCAGACACTTAAGGCGTGTGGCGAAAAAAAACCAAAAAGCCGAACGTGGCACTGCTACAAACCAACGAAGACACAGAGCAAAGGGCTGGGCAGCAGGTGGGGGGGGGGGGGGGGGGCAGGGCAGAATCCGTTGTTGCCGGATTTGTACGTTGAAAAATAATTCTACATCTCGCGAGTACGAAAGTAGCGAGAGAAAACGTCAGTTTCACTCATTGAAGTCGGCACAGAAACGACGGTTTGTACCGTAATCAACGCTTTATCATTGGCCAACGGCTTAACGCCGAGCTCGAGCGTTTTAACAAAAAAACAATTCGAAAAAAAAAAAAAAAAAAACAATTGGCGTTCTCCACGCGGCTCTCCCAGCTCTCTCGGTACCGTAAAAAAATATATATACACGCTCGGGTAAGTATTTCTCAGTACCTCGACTCTCGCCACGAAAGCCCCCTTCACCCCCCCCCCCCCCCACCCCCCTCGCCGGCACCCTCTTTTCTCCTTCTCGCCTCTTTCCCTCTCGCCGACCTACGGCGATCTCGAAGAAATATTTAATAGTCGTGCCACGTTGGTAATTGCAGTTCTTACGAAACTTTTAACAAGTGCGGCCTCGCGGTGTGGCGCTTGGTCTCCTCTCTCACCTGGTCTCGCCCAACGTAATATGGCCCGCAAAGCCGCATCTCCCGCGCAACACTCAACGCCCGATATTCTTCTTGTTTCTTACGGACTCGGTTCTCGCATTTTATCCGTGCGAATTGTTACGGTCCGCAATGACGTTCTCGCTCTATCGGAGTCTTTTGCCGATCGTACCGATGTCTTTCGACTTCCCGCCCCTTCCCGGATCCCGATGGGAGAGGGGGGAAGGGGGGGTGCGGAGTCCGCCGTGGGCTTCGGACAGTTCGTTGGTTTAAAATTCAACCTCGTCGAAATCTTTCGGTGAAAATGCTCGAGGCAATTAATTCAATCTCTCGGTTGGATCGAGAGGGGCTTATTGGTATTTTATTGATCGAACGCGTGAAAATTTGATCTTGGTTTGTGTCGTTGAGAATTATATTTTTTTCTTGGATTTGAAGAATATTAAATTATCGATAAATTATTATGTAGTATTACATATTATTATAACTATGTACTAAATAATTATTATACGGTTATTATATGGTTATTATTATTATTATTATTATTATTATTATTATTATTATTATTATTATTATTATTATTATTATTATTATTATTATTATTATTATTATTGATATTATTATTATTATTATTATTATTATTATTATTATTATTATTATTATTATTATTATTATTTTTATCATTATCATTATTTATATTAGTTATATGCTTATATTGTTCCGTTTTTTTGCAAGAATATTTTTGCCTTACGCGAAAAAATTAGTTAATTAATAAATTTTCGTGATTGAGTGATTCATGAATATTCAGAAACAAAAATTGTTGATCAATAACTTAGTTTCAATCCGGAGATCTGTAAAAATGATGACATTATTTTCTACAGCCCGTGTCGTTGTAACAAATTTAATTTTGCTGTTTAAAAAATAAAATAGTAATGACAATAGTATTTAAAAAATGAGGTCAAGCCATATCCAGCTCTCGACATTCACCGATAGGCTTCAACTCGCCTGAGATACACATTATTCACGCGCGATAATACCTCTCGATTGCCTTGAGAAATTGAATGAGAAAAAAATCATTGAGCTTTGTTTTTATATTTAATTAAAAAATTTTTTTCGACACACCGACGACGATAGTCGATTTTCTTCGTCGATCAAATTGCTTCATCGACATTCCGAATGATCGAAGCCATTATCCAACGATGACTGGCCGGTAACAGACTTCGCGTTAAGGCTTTACGAGAGTTTGTAAAGTAGTTTGGTGTCTTGACTTCCACATTCCTTCAACCCCGGTATTGCCAATCGAATACCAGTACTGTAATGAATTCCAGGAGAACCGTGATCACTCGTTGCTCTCGGTTACGAGCCGGCAGTCTGCGAACTTCGCCTCTTCATTCACTTCTTCCACTCGAATATTCCACTTTTTTCAAACATTCTTTTCTTTATTGTACAATTAGCAATCGCCACATAACAGTGACGGGAGGGGGAGGCGGTGGAAGGGCGTACGAATCGGGTTAATAATAAAATCTTGAGAAGTTGATGAATTCCTGCGAAATACTTGGAAATTCTTCGTGTAATATAGTTTGCTCCATCGCTGCGATATATTTTACGTTCGTGTAGTTTTTTTTTTTTTTTTTGGTTTTTTCTTTTCCATCAAATTGATTAAGATTTCATGGAAATATTTTAGTTCGCGTCTGAGTTTCTGTCTTAATAATTTCGTTTCCGTCTGGCAGCTACCGTGAAGAGGCTGTTCCGCGAAATACGCGAGAATGAGATACCTGAGACGTTGGTTCGCTTGTGTTCGCTCATTAAAGATGAATCTTCATTAAACTAGGTTGTTTCGATATTTTCGTTAGATAATTTTCACGACTATCACGGTGTAATTTTCGTGGTTAACTGTTTTAAACGTAATAACACGGTTTTCGTAAGATTCGTTGATGGAATTCATGTATATTTAATAATTGCCAAACGAGAATTTGACATTTTTCCGCCAACTGGAAAAACCAAGTCGGTAAATATCGAACGACTTTTAATCCGAAGTAAATGAATAATTAACTTCGAGCGTCGTACGAATGTGGATTATTAATTTATCGGGTTCGAGTCAATGGTGATGATTGTAACATCGTTACTTCATTTAATTTCACTCAAGCACTGCATAAGATATCATACTCTTCTCCCAATATTATCAAATTTTCCGAGTCATCGGATAACCTTTTTCTCTTTATTATTATTGAGAGATATTTTAATTCAGAAAATCAATCAATTTGGGTTATTAAGAGCTTCTGGATATATTCTGGTGGGAAAACAAATCTACTCGTTATTCAATTAATCCGTGTCAATTAATATCCTTCATGCTAAATAAATAAAAATATTCCGCTTCACCGAAGAATCGAGAATCAATCAAATATTCCTCAATAAAAACAGAATACATAAAAAAATAATGAATATCCAAAATATTCCCTTAAACTACGACGAAATGAAACATAATTATAATTCTCGATAAAAAAAAATATTTATTCACCGAGTAATGAACTTGAATCTCAAACGATCTCGTCGATCCCAATAAATTAATCGAACCAACTGAAAACCTCCAATCCCAGCGAATCACTCCAGCTTTTATCTGCTCCATCGCTCGGTCGATCCGCATCTGAAAGAAGAAAAAAAAAAGAAAAAAAAGCCATCGACGATACCTAAACGGCGAACGGGCTTGCACGTAATAAACGCAATATACGAACCCATAAAAAATATTTAAAAAAAAAAGCAAGACGCGGAGGAAACCCGGCGGATGATTAAATCCTCGTGATAGGTATATCTGCAATATACATATATATATATATATATGAAATTGCGCCGTTCCCGGCGTATAAACCCTCTTAGCAGCAGGAACACCGAGCTGTGCATCGAGCATTTTCTATTTGCATTTCACGTCGCAGTAGAAA
>OZ020175.1:3463944-3483944 GCA_963971145.1 Sussaba pulchella | reverse complement strand
AGTACCAAAGCGATGTTATAGCTGCACCAGAGTCGTAAAACAAGAAACGTCTGTCAGATCGTTCGAACGGAAGTCACCGCAACAGCCCTCAACCTCACCCCTCCCCCCCCCCCCCCCCTCCCTCCGTCTCTACTTCGGCCGCTTTGCGAGTATTCGAGTGCAGCCTTGCGGAATGCACCAAGCGCGTTCTACGCGCTACATATATGCGACGTTAAGTGCATACATACAAATGCAACGAAACGTTCGTATAAAATATTTATCGTTCTTATTACAATTTTATTAACCTTTCTTCACGGTTCGCAAATGACAAAGCCGCAAATCGCAATTGTTCGGTTTCCGTTGCATCGAGGATCGGTTGCGGGTACATTTTCTATTTTAAATTGACTTACTTCTTTTAAAATTGTTTCTTCCTTCGAATTTTTTTTCTTTTTTTCTCAACACTGTGACTGCGGCGCATGAGTATAATATTTTTTGTCGCGGGTTATGCGCATCGATAATAGTCTCCGTGTCGTAACGAGGGACAAATGAGTTTTGCGGTTCGAGACACTTTTGTAACGTTTATCGCTTGCAACCCCTTTGGCCCTTTCGCCTGCCGCCCTTCCCTCTCGGCCCCTCATCGCGGTTGCACCGCGTGGCGGAGGCTGTGGCACCGAGTGCTGATGTACGAATGTACGACCAGGCGTGGATAACACCTCGGCAAATTACACGCAAATACACGGGAACCGCGGGTGAACGCGAGGCGGAGCAATTTTTTTTTTTTTTTTTTTTTTTTTTTTGGGTGTCGGACCGAAGGTCTCTCTTGCGGTCAAATTGTTTTGTGTCCGTTGCACGTGCATGCATTTTTTAAATTTCGTTATTTCAGTTAGGTTATTTTGTTGTTTTTTTGGTTGTGGGCTGAGACGGTTTGGCGACTTGATGATATTGCAGGAAGATGCTGCGAGCGTTTGGCTAGAGATTGGACCACAGCGGGGAAAAGTTACGCTTGTGGGATTTTTTTTTCGTCGACTGGGTTATGCAAGTCACTTTCGGGGAAATTGGTATTTTTATGACGATTTTATTTTATTTTATCATTGCGACTGTTTGGCGGTTGATTTATTGTTCGTCGAAAAAATTGATTTTTGAATTGAAGTCATCAGTCGAAATCGAAATTTTCTAAAAATGTTGATACCAAGAAAAGTAGTTGCATGAAGATACTAATTTCATGTCAATTATGGGTAAAATGTGGTCGAAAAAGTGATACATATATCATATGATAAAATATCAACGATCCAAGTACAAAAACCAATTAAAAATCAACCAAACCAAATTTTCTCGAATAAATCGAATTAAAATGCTCCGAAACTTAAAATTTCACCAGGTATATATTTCAAAAAAACGCCGAAATAGTTGGAAATTTGAGGAATGATAGTTCTTGATAGGATAATAATACACGAATTATTTCAGAATTTTTCACTGCAAAATTTAGTAGTACAGTACAGACTTATGGGAGAACAGTTTCTGCAGACGTTTTATCATTACGATATAGGAAGAACAGATTGACTGTGCATAGTTTCTAATAAATCAATTGAGTAATAGTGGTGATAGTCGAAGAATTAATCAAAGTAATGAGAAGTATCGCCTGAAACAGTTGAAACAGTTGTACAGTCACTGACAAAACGTCACTCAACCACACCTCAATATCGTCGAATTTTACTCCAATCATCATTAAAAGTGGTAAACCAACATTTCTAAGTGTCAAAATTCATCATTGGCCCAGCAATCTGTCAAGCTAAACACGTCCGACATGATCCATCCTTACAAATCCACGACTCACCCATTTTTAACCAACTTTTTGCCCGAAGATCAATCCACTAAGACCTTACTTCTAATCATTACAAAACAGCGAGACGGAGATTATCGTCAACATAAAAAATCCCGAAACCGATTTTCTTATTTCCCGCAAGGGCCCATTTCTTGCGGAACGTCACATATATAACACGCGGAGTTAATACGCAGCCGGGATCGCGGAGTTAGCGCGCGCAGTCTCTCTTTCTTCCTCCCACGGGTCCACGCAGCTTCGCGACTCGCAATCTCGATCGTCCGAAGCTTGGCTTCGCATGTTTCTCGCTACGTTCTTGGCCTCCTTCGGTCATTCCCCCCCCCCCCCCCCCAGCCCCTACCCTCCTCCGCTTCCCGTTTTCTTCCATCGAACCGCTATCACCGGCAGCAGCACCAGCAGCAACAGCAGCGGCAACATCACCGGTCCAGCTCCCGGCACGAGAGCACGATCAGGGAGAGAAAAGCAACACCACCGAGCGATCTCCTCGGGGGCCCCGCTTAACTCGTCGTTGCGTCCGTATTCAGGGGCCCCACTTATTCAGGCCCCCGGGAACAAGAGTCGCGCTGGCGCACAAACGCTGGCATATTTTATACAGCTCATACATTTTATATACGTCTACCTCGGTATACGTCCTTGATACGTATTTCAGATTATTCTGGGGCTTGTGTCGAACAGGACGTGTGGCGAGATACCACTGTAGGTATTTGTATTAGGGTGTTTGGCAAAATAAAAAATTTGAGTTTGACGGCAGACGGCGATTTTTAAGTATCTTGGTTACGTAGGAATCGTGTGAGAAGAGTTCGAGTGGATGATTCTTAAGGGTCATCTTTCTGTACGATTGTATGGAGGAAGGATACTGTTAGCCGGTTACTGCGAAAATCGGATTCTTTTGTCTTTTGGGAGACACCGCAGTATGGATATGGGGAGGGACGACCCAAATGATGGGACTGAAACCTTTTCTCTCTACTGATGTGGTCCATGATTTTTTTTTAGTATCTTTTGGATCCTACGACCTTATCAATTTTTTTAAAGATTTTTTGGACCCCCCCCCCCCCCCCCCCCATCCCCCATCCCCTCCCTCGCCTCACCAGCCCCTTTTTTATCGAAAGGTAATTGCTATTTCCACCGTTGGCAATTGGATCACATTTTTCTCCCAGAAACTTTACCGCTATTGAGAAACTTTTCTCATGAAATTGGAGTAGACGTAGTGTTCTCAATATATATTTTTTTGATTTTGAAAACATTTGAGTTTCTCCGAAATTTCAGTGTATTATAATGGTTTTCTTTTTTTAAAAAAAGGAAGATGGAATCTATCTTGCGCTAAAATCGATTTTCGATTACTTTTGCTGGGAAATCGAATTTCTTATTTTAGCTTTCATCAAAAATAATAGAAAATAATTTTTAAAAATCGATTTTCTGTCGCGGGGCCTTTTTGCGGAAAATCGATGTTGATTTCGAGCCCCTCGAAGAATAGGAGTTACTGTGAACTAAAAAAATAGCCTATTTCTTCATCATGTAGTTGTTTAATGTCCTTAGAAAGAAATAAGAAAATAAAAGTGACATGAAATCCCTAAAAATCAAACCTTGAAATAGTTAAAATCGTACTTTAGTATGGATAGAAAAAAAAATAAAACAATTCACCGGCACTATTTACAATTAACAGCAAAAGCTGAAACTCGCATGATAACATTTTCATTCAACGACCCGTCTAATATATTACAACAATCTGAGGAAATTCGAGTCCAAACAGGACGTATATGAAGTTGGACTTAATCCAAAGCAGACGCATACCGAGGTAGCAGGGTATATTATGTATGAGCACATACCTACGTAGAGAGCGACTGTACAGAGGGCGCGCGGAACCGGTAGGTTGGGCGGGGCCCGTGTTATCCATCCATCTCAGGGCCGTTTGCCATTCCCCATTCTGCGCCGTTCACCGCATTCGCGGATGAAGAGAGGTCGCCCGACTATTAACCTCCACCGGGAGGGTTGAATTTTGCGGGGAAAGACCCGATGGCACGTCGAAAAGGACACAGGGCGGGGAGGAGAAGTAGGAGGGGGACGCAAAGTCTCCCCCTGAGAGACATTAATTTTCCGTCTACTTTTCGATCGCTACCGCTGGAATCTCGACTGCGGTCCAACGAACATTAATATCGATAACAATAAGAATAATAATGATGATAATGATGCAAATAATAATAATTAACCGCTACTATTACCGACCCATTCTGGTCACACTTTATTAGAATCAAAATAGTCGCATTGGTCCTAGGATCATTTTGATCAGTGATAATAATAATATTGGTTATTATTATAATAAATTTATGCTAGCCATAATAATAATAATAGCAGAAATAACAATGATTAACAGCTACTATCATTGCCCCATTATTATTAATATTATTATTATTATAGTTATATTATAATAATAATATAATAATAATAATTATTATTATTATTATAATTATATTATAATATATTATTAAAATATATATAATTAATTAATTATTATATTAATATAATATATTATATTATAATTATATTATAGTAATCATAATTATTATTATTATTATTATTATATAATAATAATAATAATAATAATAATAATAATATATAATAATTATAATAATAACAATATAAATATAAATTATGTATATTATTATTATTATTTATATTATTATATTATTATATAATAATAATAATAATAATAATAATTATTATTATTATTATTATTATTATTATTATTATTATTATTATTATTATTATTATTATTATTATATGATCGAATCGTACATTGAATGGAAATTATCGTACAGCACCGACCTCTATTATTAAAGACCCGATCGTATCCCAAAAAAATGGCAACCTAATAAATGACACGTTTAAAGTAGGTGTACACACCGGTTCTCTGTCACTTTCGTCTTGATTCGCATGCCCATCGGGAGATTCTACTTGCTCTCCGCTCGCACGGCCGTTCGGAAACACATTCCGAACCGACTTTTGTTGCACGAGATGAGAGATAACGCTCGCGCGCAAGAGCTTTTGTCTGTTGGTCGACGACGACGGCGTATGACCCACGCACACACATATTTACATCAGGTTCTCTTGAAAGAACGTAGAATTTTTTTATTCTTTTGGCAGTTGTTATATTTGAAGTAGATACTGTCAGGAAACATCTGTCCTAATTTAGCCTTATAATTGGACAATATTTAAAGGTTGCAATCAAATTTGTAAAAGTACAAATTTAATTTTGCCTTTGAGTAGCACGTACATTTTTTTCAGAAGCAATTAATTCTCCAGATAAACGAAAACTTTCGGGAATGGAAAATAAGTGCAACGCATGGTATTAAGCTCACTTTAAATCAGCATATTTTTCGTTTCACAAGAAAGAACAATTAACCATTTGTTTGGTATAAACAAAAATTATTGGAAACATTCGAAAGAATACTTCCAAACCCAAGAATACTTTTCTTTTTTTATTGTAAAAAAATATCCCTATTATAAATGACCTCAATACTATGTATTGCACTTGCTCCCCAGCATTTTTCTTTTACCTGGGAAACTAATTGTGACTAAAAAAATGTTTTTTCACGTGTTATTCGAAGGTGAAATCGAATGCGCGAAAGCGGAACCTCCAAATATCGTCCGATTGAGATGTAATTTGGACCGATGTTTTCTGATAGTATCTACTTCAAATGTTGAAACTGCCAGAACAATCGAAAAACTTTGCCTATTTTCGAACCACCCTACTATACATACACACATACAGACCGATTGCACGTACGACGACGCGTGCAGTCCAACGCGCACCTTAAAAAAAGTTTGCGTCGAACGGGGTCACCGATACTCATGCAAAGCAGAGGAAGTTTAAATATCTGGAATGAATTTTAACGACGGCGAGCTTTGTATTTATTTATTAGCAGCTTGTAATCACGTTCGTTAAGTCGCGGTTATTACGTTGAATAAATCTTGTAATTCGTGGGTGTGCGGAGATTTTTTTATGTCGTTGTAGGAACTTTGAGAGATGAGAATCTTGTTCGAGTTGTGCATTGCATACGTGTGTGTGTGCGTGTGTGTGTATCCCCGGGCGTGATTATATCTCACATCTATCCGATACAAGCTATTTTTATTTTTCATTTATTTACAGTTTTTATTTCGCATGAAATGAGATTTTTTCATTTATTTTTAATGGACGATAAGAAAAAATTAATATTCTGCAATATTAAATTTCAGTTCTGGTAAATGTATTTTGATTCCATTTCACGAAAAATATATCGAGGACAAAAAATGCAAAATCTAGATGTGATTCAGCATAAAAATAAAAAAAATAATAATAATAATAATAATAATAATAATAATAATAATAATAATAATAATAATAATAATAATAATAATAAAAATAAAAATAATAATAATAATAATAAAAATAATAATAATAATAATAATAATAATAATAATAATAATAATAATAATAATAATAATAATAATAATAATAATAATAATAATAATAATAATAATAATAATAATAATAATAATAATAATAATAATAATAATAATAATAATAATAATAATAATAATAATAATAAAAATAAAAATAATAATAATAATAATAATAACAATGATAATAATAATAATAATATTAACAATAATAATAATAATAATATTTGGTTGCAGCGATCGAGTCTGTGGCTGACTTTTGCAAATGAATGAATATTCGAACGTAGCCAGACGGATAGGAATAATGCCTGTTCGTAAATATCTAACAGCCGGTGGCCATCTTGGTTGGTTCGAGAGCTTGAACAAAGTGAGAAATCCTGTTGGCAATAATACTCCGGGGTAGATGGGAAACATCGATGGCTTTACCTACTTTGAATCATCGGATCTGCTGCAATGAATCGTCTCGGACTCGCTCGGTAACACCCATCGGCATACCCGGGCTACCCCCCCCCCCCTTTCCCGCCCTCGTCGACTGTAGATCAAGGATATGAAAGCCAATGAGACTTTTTTTTCGCGAGCCATGGTTGCTATGTGTCTACACAAATACTTACGTATATATTTAGGTACATATATATATATTTAGGTACATATATATATATAATATAGATATATAATATATATATCTATATATCCATATATATCGGAGCGCTGTATACAATACCCAGTTCGAGTTATCTGATAAAGCCGGGATACCATGGGAGAGCCGATAAACTCTGAAAAGACCCAACGGCAAGCGTGTGATCATAAGTACACAACTCTGTGCAACGTTCAAGTATATTCTTCGACTTATAGTCACCAACGATACGTATATACATCGCCTCGTTCGCATTTAAAACCATTAAACCATCCCTAAAGACTTTTTCCCCTAGTTTTTTCAAATCCAATTTTCCCCCCCCTTCTCAACTATCTCAGAACGATTCGACGAAGAAAACAGCGAGGAAAATATTTTAAGATAGCAGAGGAGAATTGTACCGGAAGTTATTGTCGACTGTCGTGAAAATTTTCAGCACGGATTTTCGTCGATCAAATTCAATCGACTCGAAATCAGATAAATAATCTTATCCTATTTTACTCATAAATTCATTTATTTTATTAATTTCCTCATTGATCTAAAAATCGTCGATTTTTTCGTTCTTTTTCCATTTCCAGCTGAATTAGATCAAAAACAAACTTCGATGAATCAGATTGAACCTATAGTGACAGCCTCTTGACAACCTTCGCATCCGGTAAACATTTTTCCCCGTTTATCGAACTGACCGACCTTTTTCTCGTTATTTTTAATTTAAAAAATTCTTCATACCAAAGACGACTGTTCAACCTCGCCGTGAACAAAAAATTCCTCCCGCTAGCGTCACGACGTCTCGTACAAAGTACTCGTAAAGTGCCCTCGAACGGATCCATTTGTGTCTCGTCTTTTAAAGCTTCTGCCGCGTATATTCCGCTCGTACTCGCGCTCCAGCGCGTATACGGCCAGAGGATATTCGACAAAGACGAAATATTTCTGGAACGCGCTTCTTTTCGTTGTCCAAAGAAGTATTTTGTATTAACGCACGTAAAGCACACACCCATACATATATTTATACAGTTATTACCCAAAGGTTCTTCGTCTTTCCGAAAGCTCGCCCTCACGGCTTTACCTCATTTCCGTTCGTTCGCGACTATACTCCTGCTCTCCCCACCCCCCCAGTCTCTCGTCCCCCTCCTCTTGCTATCCTCCGGCTCTCTCGACTTTAATGTGCCATGTGGCTACTATTTTTTTTCTCCTCTTTTTTTCGTTCGTTTTTCTTCTTCTTCGTTGTTTTTTCTTTCTTCCTTCGTTGAAAAAGCAATCTGGTGACTTGCGCTCTCGACGCCGCGCGACTACCGCCGTCGCTGTGACGCCGACCAGCCGCTCTGTATGACCAACCCGCGGAGTGTTTGACTCCGATGATGAACACCCTGTTGAGAAAAAAAATAGGGAAAGAAGGAAGAGAAAAATCAACGTTATCCGCGGAACGGAAAACTCGTCTAAACTCGGGAACGGACTTTTCGATCGGACGAGGAACGAGGATATCACGATAGATTTATCTGGTATGTATAAAGCTTTTCGCTTTCGCATTGATTTGGTCGTCTTCTATCGTCAAAATATTTTTTCTTGTCATTTTATTAATATCATTATTCGATTTATGAGATATTATTATTATTATTATTCGATTTATGAGATATTATTATTATTGTTATTCGATTTATGAGATATTGTTATTATTATTGTTCGATTTATGAGATATTATTATTATTATTATTCGATTTATGAGATATTGTTATTATTATTATTCGATTTATGAGATATTATTATTATTATTATTATTATTAATATTAATATATTATTCCAATGGAGTTCAATGAAAATAGTCAAAAATTCACGATGAAAAAGATAAAAAAATAATTCGTTCGAAATTTGTGAATTTCAACGCCAGCCATAGAAAAATGAAAAAATAATTCGATTTCTTCATTTTTTTATTTTTGATATGAATTTTCGATAAAATGATAAATTTAACTTCTGTATCATGAACAGCTGAATCCGAAGTAGACCCTCACCTCTCCCACCCTCTCTTGTCTCATACATATGTATGATAAAAAAAAGCGATAACATAATAATTGGCTTTTCGGTCACAATATTTTTTGTCGTTAAATTACTCGTGTCTGGGGTCGAACAGAAAAAAAAAAAAACAAAAATTCGCGCCGAGTGTATGGAAGCGGTTGTTACAGTTTTTTTTGCCACGGGATGCTGTCTGGCTTCGATATTTCAAAGGGCGATAAAGTTTTTTCGGGGCAGGAGGGGGCGGGGAGGAGCCATGCACGATGGAATAATACGCGGAGCCACGCGGGCTGGACTGATGAGAGAATCACGCGAGATTAGAGGCGCCCTTTGACGCTGCGACGAGAGGTAGGAAATATTTTTCGTTCGTTGGCAAACTCGAGAGATAAAAAAAAAAAAAAAGATAGAAAAAGATGACGAAAACGAGAAAAAAAAAGGAGAAGAAGAAAAAAATAACGCAAACTTGGCACTCGAGGCTCGCCCGTCAGGAGCCATTACCAACGCTTCTTGTGTTCGGTCTCGTTCGCGCGCGAGTTCTCGCGACGTTGCGATAGTTTCTTTGAAACTCATCCCTCCCCCATCCCCCGTCGTCCTTTCGTCAGCTGGGGATGCTCTCCCTCGTTGAATTTTTTAAGAAGCTCTTCCTCCCACGTTGCCGCACGAAATTGTTCCGCCTCGGAAAATGTCCGCTTCAACTTGCGTTTGTCGAAAAAAAAAGAAAAAAAGAACAATAACAACCTCTCTAATATTAAAGGTTGTTAATATCCTTTGACCCAATTTTTTTTAATTGAATTAAAAGAACATACGTACCGTGCTTATCGATAAATAAATTCTTCGTAAGATTGATTCATGCAATTTCAATTTTTCTCTTTGTTTCCTACGTACTTGTATTCAAACTACGTGTCGAAAACAAATCAAAGACTCACAAAATTGCAACGAACGATTCAATAATTCCCAAATGCACTATCCAGACCAACCCAAGAACCATCAGTCATTATAAAAATCGCGTTAAGCCCGAACAGTAAAAATTCGACGGGTAGCAAACAAGTCACGTGACTCATCGTGGCTGTCGACTTTTCCGACTTTCCCGGTGAAAAAATAAAAGAAAAAAAAATATATGAAAAGAAAACGTAACGAAACGTATGCCTGCTTGATAAAAATAACAATTTTCAATATCCAAGACAGTGATAAACCGTGACAAATTGTTAGAAGAAATTGAAATCGTTCGCAGTTGACATATTGAATTTTCCACCGAGATGAAAGCCGTGGGTTGAGCTGCCGCCCCCGCCCCCCCCCCTTCCTCTTCCCCCAGCCGCTCCGCCATCTCGCGGCAACGCGGTCGCCGGGGCGAAGGAGGGAACCCCGGGATCTCACCCCTCCGACCGGCACTCGTCATACTCTAACTTTTGTTCTTCGCAATGTCAGAAGAGGAAAATCCCATTAGCCGGGAGAAACCGTTGCACGGCGGAAGAAGACGAGAGTCCGGTGTCGGGCGAAAGCGCGAGGAAAAGAGATGAAATTTACGACGATGATGGCGATGGGAAGTCGCAAAAAGACCGAGAGAGGCGGAGAAAGAGAAAGAGAGAGAGAGAGAGAGAGCGGCCAAGCGCACGTGAAACGGATGGAAGAAGCAGCTTCCATCATGGTCGGGAGTGCGAAATCTTCCTCGGAGTTCTGCGTAGCTGCACCAAGTTCCCAGAAACCAACGCGGGACAAAGACGGTGAAGTTGGACGAAGCCCGGGAGCGGGAAAAGTCGGGGGTGGGAGAGAGATTTGACGAGAGGAGCGAAGAGGGTGACATGGGCGGCCGGGGGGAGGGGGTTGGTTTCGTCTGTCGCGGACTTTCGTTGGCACGACGTTCGCACGCTCGAATTTACTTGGTCTCCAACGGCTTTTGTCACGACGCGAACAGTCTCGTGGAACGGGCAGAGAGAAAACGTCAGGGCGTTTCAATTAGCCTCGCGAGAGAGAGTTCCCTTTGGGGCGGAAACAAGGGCGGTGAGACGCCCGCGCCCCCGGGACCAGACACTACTTTTCGTCCCCTTTGCGAATGTCCGACGAAACATAATCCCCACTCGGGCTAATACATGTTTTATCCTGCGATGATTCGTACTCGCGTTACCGCGGATGTGCGGAGTGAAGCGGAATGGTGGAGTGTATTTGGAATTATTGTACGATGGTTTGATTGTTAGTTAGTTTTTCAGAAACTTGTTTTAAACTTGATTGCGGCGTTATGATTGTGGTGATTGCTCGGGGGGATTGTTTGTACGGAGCTTTGGGGATGGACGATCTAATTTTTTAACTATACATTCTTGAGATTTTTATATTCTACTATTTGGTGGGGGTCCGAGAGAGTTCTGTATTGCCAGTGTGATTGGATAGCAAATTTTTCTTCCCTTGAATTTATTTTTGGAAATAATTTGCATTAACCGCACTTTTGCCCAATTGACCCATTAGGATTCGACAGAGTTCGAGGACCATTAATGCTTTTTTTCATTGGCCCGATAGGTCGATAAATCGAATCAAAATCGTCCGAAAATAAATGTTCCGAATCGTCATGGCTCCGACTGTCAATGTCCCGAAAGATAAACACTCCGAAAACCATATCATTGGCCGGGTCAAAACTTTCACAGGCACCGATCGGCCGTCCGAATAGAATGAGGCGCCCTACGCCGGGACGAAGTAAGACTATTGTCCAAATCTATCTGTCTGCCTCGGAATTGCCGCCGCACTATACGTATATATGCGTTGATCTTTCGGGACATTGACAGTAGGAGCCATGCCGATTTGGAACATTAATTTGCGAAGAATTTTAATTCGATTTATCGATCTTTCGAATACTCGAAACTTCGATTCGCAGCTTGGAATTTTCACGGTGAAATTTCCCTGTAAATCGGTAAAAATGACTTCACCCCCAAAATATACCGAATGATACTAAAAATCAACGTACAGTCCGATCCACCAGGTGTACGTTAGCACTCTGACGGCGAGTCGGTGCAACTCTCGGGCGTTCCCATCGTGTTATAACCTCTTCGCCGGCTCGATTAAGCCGTCTGTCAAGAACATATATTTTTTTTCTTCATCTTCTTTCGATGCCCGCTGATGGCAACCAGACTCATTCATCTCTTTCCTACGAATGGACGGTCTTTACGTTCTTCGAACGAGTCGCGAAGCGCCGCGACACCGGACGATCCGCCAGCGCCAGCCAATCTCCGACCCGTGGCGTGTCGGTGCGTTTCTTGTATATCTGCCCCGCGAGAATTTCTCATTACGTCGTTATACAGCCTCGGTTTTCATTCGCTCCGATCAAGAGCCACGGTCAACCGGTGTTACACACGGACGACGGTCAAATTGTCGTTATACCCGGCGAGCTGCGTTGTCATTATTGTCATTATAGCTATACGAGCTCCGCTCGAAACTTTGAGGGCGTTTTTTTCGAAACAGTTTTTTTTTTGCAACTAGCGCGGAGGATGTTTAAAAAATCGGAAGGCCGGTCGACGTTAAATTTAAACAACATGCAGAGTATATATGCTCTTATGGTTAAGTGAATGGAAATGACGATACGTCATATATTTTTTGATTGAAAAATATTTGGGGAATTTTTCGTGCAAAATCGAGCTTTTGTGTTTGACAAGTGACCATTTTGTCGAGAAATTTAATTTTTTTTTCGCTGGTTCATTGAACGATAGCTACGTGGAAACCCGGAACTGAAACACCATTTGGTTTTGTGTTCATAGACTACCGGAAGTTAGAAATCTACTGGGCCAATCGCCGAAAGAGGAGTCCTTGCGTTTTGATCATGGGCTCAATACTTTTGGCAAACCTTTCGTAAGCACACACCCGGTGCTGCTGAGTCAGCGACGCCATTATAAATATTATAAATGGCATTGTATGGAGCGTTGATTGGCACCTACTGCAACCCTCCACATCCTGTAGTAACCGAGTACTGGTCATTCTAAAAAGTCTCGTTTGCCGTGAGACACCTCAAATGTATAGTTTTTGGGATCCCGTACCTCCAAAGCAAAAACGGGAGCCGTATAAAATCATTCGCTATTCCTATCCGTCGGACGGTCCTTCTGTCCAAGTCGATTTTTGGAGAAATCACGCGGTAGGTAGAAACTTGAAATTAACCTACATATTTTGCATAGGTCGACACTTAAAAATATTCATATAAGAATTAAAGTGGGGGGAAAATTAGGCACTCGGCATTTTTTCTTCACTCCTATATATCATGTGCGGTATCATTTGAAAGGGCTCTTCACGAGGTATACAAAAATTTCTTTTTTATAATTTTGAATAGTATATTCAAAAAGATATTCTGACGGAAATATGCGGAAATAAAAAATTTCCTCCCGCCACGTCAATAAGGAGGAATATTCTTATTTCCTGAACTACTGGACCTAAAATTTTACAAAAATGCGGGCATGTAACGCCCAACTTGAAGCTTACAGGAAAATTATAACGAAATTCCTTAGTCTCATAGATCTCTAGAAATTAATTATTCAAAATATACTACGGAACCGTCTGCGCGGGAACTCGAACTCGCACTTGACTAGCTTTTTTTTCAAAATCAACAGGTCTCTGTGTTCATTATTATTATTTTTTTTTTCTTTAGTATTTCCATAGAAAGCGTGGATTATGCCCGTTATATTGGTTGAAATTGTCTTCGGGATACCGGAGAAGCGAAACGATCGAAGGAACGATCAAGTTCGAGCACCGGATTCGCGCGCGTCTTCGATTAAACCGTCCCGTATATAACCGTGCGTTCGTGCGGCGGCCATGTGCACACGTATGTCTCGGGTCGTGTATTAAGGCGATGTTGCGAGGAAACGGGGGAGGCTAAGGGGGATTCCGTGCACACCGTTGGAAATTGCGGTTTGCAGCTGCAGCGAAACACGCATCCACTATATTCTCACTATATTGGTATTTCGAGTGACAAACCGGGAGCTATAATAAACACCGAGATTTAGTGTACGTACTAACCGGCGCGCCGGTAATTCCATTGTGTATTGTGCGAAACCTCAGAGCCTCTGACTTCCATTTTAATGTGAAACAATGAATAAAGGAAAGTGTCTCTATACACGCGTTATATATATATTTTTTTTTCCTCACTAATTTCTCTTTTTTTTCTTTTGATTCTCGGTATACAATTTTCTTTACGACTCTATCTTGCGATTTTCTTGGTTTTTTCTTTTTTTGCTGGTGTGCTAAGAGGACTTTTGCGGGGCTATTTGAAAATGGCGACGGCGAGGTAACTTGTTTATAAATGCAACTTCTTCGTAGTTTCCTTGAGGCTCGGAACTAACTGAAAATTTATTACTCGCGTTGGCAAAAGCTGGCAGAGAAGATGAAAAGAAATTGGAGCAAAAATTGGTCTTGCGCTGCGAGTTTTTATTTTTTGATCGATCGACGAGATTCGTTTGTGGAAGAATTTAGATTGAAATTTTAGCTGGGGAACACGAGTATACGGTCCTTTCAATATTATGTCTGCAAATGGGTTTTTCTTCGGTTGTGTATCGCTCGATGAAAAGTTTTCCTCGCGGTTGGTAGTTGGATCTTCGACGGTCGGAACTGTTGAACCTCGGTAATTGTTAATTATGGGATTCGTTTGGGTTTCGGCGGGTTTTCATCGCGCCGAACGTTTGGAATGGTAACAAATTTATTTATACACATATTTTTTTCTCAAAGTTTAAGTTTAAGTTTAGTTTAATTTGCGGCGATGAAAAAATAAAAAAGTTTTATTCGAAACACGGATGAGATTATCGATAGTTTCGAACAGATAATGAGATTCTTGGTAAATGGTTTGCATGAATTACGAATTACCCGGTAATTGTTAATTACGGAATCCATTTGCTTTCGTCGAATTTTCGTCTCGCCGAACGTTTCGAATGGTAACAATTTTATTTATACATATATATTTTTCTTAAGGCTTACGTTTAGTCCTGACGGTAAAAAAATAAAAAGGTTTTAGTGAAAATTCAGATAAGATTATCGATAATTCCGAATAGATAATGAAATTATTCGTGAATAACTCGCGTTATACAAGAAAATCTATTCGTTCAATCCCCACCCCCTTCTCCCCAATAAATTTCGCACTTACAAAATTTTCCGAGGCTCGCTGCATTATCGCAAAAATTTTTCTACCTCTTCGTTCCCCCTCCAAGTTACGAAACCGTGAAATCCCCGGTTAAGCGTCGCTATTTTGCGTTAATTCCAGAACCGTAAAGTAAAATTACCGCGAAGCACCGACCCCAAACGAGTAGATATACGAATTTTTCACGAAGGGGGTTTTTCCGGATAATTGCTATTTGTGTAACAACTTGTCGGTTAAAAGTATGTAGAATCTGCGTTGCCGTGAGGGGGAAGGGGTGTCGTAGATTGCGAAACTTCATTGGCGCGCGTACACCGGTGTGCCGGGTACGGGAAAAGAGATGATGCTGAGTCCGGGGCGTTGCCGCGGTAGCGGGCGCTGGGCGCAGTTCAAGATCGAGAGAGGGCGCGCGAGAGAGCGACAGATGAAGAGAGGGCAAGAGGGACCAAGAGAGAGAGAGAGAGAGAGAGAGAGAGAGAGAGAGAAAGAAAGAAAGAGATGGTGAAGGGAGGTTAGAGAGGGAGAGAGAGAGAGAAAGCCTGGGCACGAATTAATGCGCTCAGGCCAAGATGGTGGTCGGTCTGCGGCCTGCTGCGATACACTTACCCATATAGACGCCTATCTCGCCCCAGCGTTCTCGCCGCATGAAGTAGCATAGCGGCACGCGGTAGGAATTTCAATAGAGCAAGAATGAGAACCGGTTCGTCTTGCTCGAGAATATCCTCTCCATCTCTCGAGACCTTATAGCGTGTATTATACACGAGCGTAGCGCGAGAATCAAGAGGAACGGAAGAACCGAGAGAGAGAGAGAGAGAGAGAGAGAGAGAGAGAGAGAGAGAGAGAGAGAGGGAGAGTCAGATAGGGTGAGACCGGAGTAAGGCGATCGTAGTGGGGGAAGCCCCCGGAGCCCCATGGCCTGCGTTGCGCTTGGGGCACCGCGCGCGGCCGCGCTTCGTATTAGTGCCCATATACGCCGGGGCTCGCGCGCCACTTTCACACATTCACACTCGCACGGGTTTCGCACACTTTCGCACGACTTCTTCACACCTTTGACTAATTAAAAGAACCGTCCTCGCTCGCCCGTGGGGCCCGAGCCTCGTTTTTGTACAGTCTCATTGGCATCTCTCTCTCTCTCTCTCTCTCTCTCTCTCTCTCTCTCTCTCTCTCTCTCTCTCTCTCTCTCTCTCTCTCACTCTCTCTCTCTTCCCTCCACCCCTCTTCACGGCCATTCTCATTTTTTCCTCTCTCGCCCCCTCGTCGTCTCGAGCCCCCTCGCCGTCGGCTCTTCATTCCGGCGATGAAAGACTGTTTTGTAAATTTATGTGTTAGGGTGGTCCTTGTTTGGATCATTTTAGAATTGACATGGGGACCAGGGCTTGACGGGTTGCGAAACGATGCGAGATGCATTTTGAGCCTGATTCGAGGTTTCTAGACGAATTTCAAGTACGCGCTGATTCGTGGTGAAGTTGATTGTTTGAAATACATGGAATTTCTCTGGTTTGGCGTTATTGTATTGGCGGGGGTTGGGGTGGGCGGATTAAAACAATATTAACCCTACTTCCACGACAATATTATACATATATGATAACGATTAAGGTCCCTCTCTCCGACGATTATCATCCAATTAATTTAAATAATTTTAAAATAACTGCAATATCTTAAGATCCCGAAACTCTATTTTTTTCCGAGCGTAGTGATCATACGCATTAATTTCACACGCCATTGGATTTTTCCGCAAATAATTAATTGCCCGTCCATTTAATCATCGAAAAATATACAAATTGCACGTATCTTAAACGATCAATTTCAGCTCAAACCAGCGCTTAGTAAGAATTGGACTAGAAAGCTCGCACTAACCTCAACATTTTTATTTTTTTCTTCGAAATCAATTGAGACCTTGCCGCAATAAAAATTCAAAAATCATCCAAGTAAGAACCACCCCGTATATATGCACGCACGCACACGCTCGTATGCATATGACAGTACTTAACGAGAACGGAGCATCCCGCGAGGCGCTGCTGGGCTTGCACCCAGAGCGCACAACCCAACCGCTTGTTTATACGCCGCGTGTTCGAGCGGGACGCGTAACGACCGAAATCTTCTTTTAAATATTTTTCCTACCTCGAAAAGGTGTAATGGACCTATCGCCGGCAAGTTGCCCGAATAAATATGTCTCTCCCGTGCGGCCGTCCGATCCTCGGTCTGCCTCTTTAACGAGATAACCCGACTCGCAACCTGTTTCACCCTTGAAGAAAAAAAAACGAAAGCGAAGAACAAAAATTGAAAAACATCCACTCGACTGGCCGCAAAAACCACGGAGGACACTCGGCGAGGACGGTATTCTAATTTTCGTCCTTTCGGACCTTTGAATAATCCTATTATGACCCCCAGCCTCGGGGTTTCATGTTTTTTTCAGTTTTATTTGAATTCATTTTTTTTTTTTTTCAACTTTATTTACTTGGAAAACTCATGAAAAGAGTGGAAAATGTGTTGTATGATTAACAGGATTTTGAACGCTCGGCTAGAATGGCTTTTACGAATTGACTTGTTGCGAAAGTTGAGGTCTCAGGTGATGCGATAGCAAAGGCTCAGGGAAAAAGAATAGTATTATCTTCTTTTCAATCTATTTTTGAGACTTTTTTTCGGGATTAATGAATCGCAAAGCTGGTGTGTCGGTTATTGCAGTCGGTATTGCGTAGTTAAAATTGTATCAACGCCTCGTTAATAAAGTATGAAATACAATTAAAAGAATATATTCTCACGTATGGTTTACCGCTCGTAGTCTCTCGTATTTCGCACGTTTGTTTGGCGGAAAAAAATTGAAGCGAAAGGAAAAAGTTCATTATGTAGCGCAACATACGTTCGTGTGTGTACGCGTGTGTGTGTGTGTATGTGTTTGCCATGATCTCTGCGAAAACGCACTGTTTAACGATGGGGCAATTAAACGAGGGAATGAAGTTTGCACGGTTGAAAAAAAAAAGAAGGGAAAACATTTTTATCGGTGTGCTTATGAAGATACAGTTATAGGGCGTACAGTACAGCGCGAGATGTATTCAGGAGATTCGAGAGGGTGTGGGGGAGGGTCGAGGAGCCGAGAACAGCCGAAGCTGTGCGGCGTTACAGTTGGGAGTCGTACAAACTGTTTAATTAGGATCACGAATATGTATAACAGACAGGTGGATACACAAACAATATATATACGCGTTGAATATATTTATTCGTCTCGGTGTGTGCGCGTTTCGAGTAAATTAATAAAATGCTCCGTGTCGTGAGTTTGCCAGCAGCTATCGTCAAATCCATCACGCGTTTCTCGTACGAGAGTTTGACACGTCCAGGTAGAAAAGGAGAAAGAAAAAGAAATGCTCATTATTGAAATGAAAATTTAAAAATAAATAATAATAATAATAATAATAATAATAATGATAATAATCTATTATCAAATTGTTTATGAGAATGAAATTGATGAAACACAATGGTTGGATAGAATTAAATTCAGAATTGAATCACTAAGCACATTGATTCTACGATTCAATTACAATTCAATGAAAGTGAATTTGATTATTGATTGACAGATTCCATCGAATTAAATTTTTCGAATTAACAAAATAGCACATAAGTTCGATTTTGGGGACATTTATTTCAATTAGTATTAGTGAATGTATTTATTAGCAATAAGTTGCAGTAGTTTCCATTAGTACAAGTTTTTTTTGTTGCTAAATTAATTTTCGACGTGGTGATTATACATATAAACATAAATTGCAATCTATTTTGGCAATAGGCCATCGAGCGAGGTCCGTCAGCATAGTTTAACCATTATTGTGTGCAGAGAAAAATTATGTATTGTGCACATGGGGTACATGCGTACCCCGGCAAGTTCAAACGTCTATTACGGGCACACTGGTCTCCATTTTAGATTTTAAAATACTGGGAACTCTTCAAAGCTTCTCAAATAAAGCCCAACAGGTGGCCTTTAGCTGGCACCATAGTGTCAAAAAGCCTCCGAGCAAGATCAACCGTAATTCAATACCCTTTACGAATTGAAATATATATATATATATCTTTTATCCAATCGCCACTGTCAGGCTTTTTTCTAAAAGTAGACCACATTGAGAGTATCTACTCCAATTCTCATAATGAAATAATGAAAAATGAGGAAGTTTTGATTTTTGCTTGTAAAAATCGCCAATTTTGCATTTTTTTACCTCTAACATTTTTTTTTCAAAGTGAATTCTGAATCAAAACCAAATCACCTATGGCTCCCTTCGAGGATGGATCTAATTGTATATGATAATTTTTCCAAGTAAAGATAAATAATAATTTGTTATCCGCAGCAATTCTTTTTGTGCACTCGGGGTCGAACAGACCCCTGTATGCCAGCCATGTTATCCGCCAACCCGTGTACCAGCTAAAGGATTACATTCTTCAAATATTATTGAATCGAAACAGAAAATATCATTTTCAAGAAAACATTTTACGACGAGATTGCGATCGAAAATGTCCTGAGCTATTTTATCTCCTCAATCAACGACGAAGGATTATTGATTCAATTATTTATGTACTTATTCCCTTCCAAGACAAGACCTTTCGAGCGGCGATACATCGTCATGGCTGAAGAAGCTACGAACGATTTCATTATTGCCCGAGTGCTGTGACTCACACAGACAGACAATGGCGACGTCGAACCAGACATTCGGTAAAGGAGTAGACGGGATGAAAAGCTCGTACAAATCTATAATCTATCGCGTTGGATATTTGTATCGAGTGTAATAGCCTACTGATCGATCTCCATCGGCGTCGAGATGAACCTCGCGATATTCAATCAATCTAGCGAACGACGATATCGCTTCGGACGATCCATCAATGCTCATAGCATATCGCCGCTCCAGTCCCCTTCGTTCCCCGACCCCCTTTGCACTTGCCGCCGTGGATTCCGACTGTAAGAACTTATCCCGGTCTTTCTCTTGTTTCTTTATTTTTCTTATCTTATTCTTTGCCTCGTCTCTCACGAACCTTTC
>OZ020175.1:3422028-3463744 GCA_963971145.1 Sussaba pulchella | reverse complement strand
CTCTGCCCACGCGTTCACATCCCAGCCACCGATGCAAATGAACCACGCCGGGACTATATAGGTATCACCGCGCGTGCAACGGACGTTGTTCGGCGCGGTTATGATGCCCGCCCCGGCGGAAAATCCCGAACGACGGAACGAATCGAGGAAACTCGGCAACCCACCGATATTCGGCATCGTTGGACCTCGTATTTTCGGTCGATCGTGGATTTCGATTTTATCCGTTTTGCGCGATTTTCGCATGTACGCGGGTTGTGCTATTGACTCTTTGCCGCCGGGGGTCAGGGTGACCGGGGCCGGACGGATCGATTTTGGTAAAAATGTATGATGTAGATATAGACGATGGCAAGAATGAAAAATGAAGAATGAAATAAAATACAATGGCGTTGACGAGCAGGGTGGCTTGTCCTGTCGATGAAGGTATGATAGAAACATCGCTGCGTCGTGTCACATCCGGTATCCATCAAATTTATATTTGAATTGAATCGCAAAAAAAAAAAAAAAAAAAAACAGAAAAAAGTTTGTTGAAATTGATGATTGATCACAAAATTATCATTATTATTATTATTATTCTTTGTCTTTCATTAAATTGTATTCATTTAAACGATTTTTGAGGCCATGAGCCGAAAAAAAATATTTCAATTATTGCTGAAATATGGCTGAACAATATAACTTGTATCGGATTATCGCAGCTTTAATGATTTTGTTTATACTTCTCCAATCTGAGTTTAACATTTTGATATTACGTTCAAGATTGTTATTAACAATGCCAATAATGGAAACCATAATCGGGATTATTGTGACTAATTTTAAATTCAACTGGGTTCGATTTCTCGTGCTAGCTCTAGATTTATTATTATTATTATTATATTCATTATTTTTATTATTATTATTATTATTTTCAATATTATTATTATTAAATTATTAACTTCTAAACACATTTAACAGCAAAAATGTTTCAGCGTATTGAAGCAGCCTTGAGCCACCGGATAACGAACATTGTCACGTGTGCAATCGACCATCGTATTTTCAACAAACGCAATACCCATTTTGACTTCGCAGATATTTTTTCAAATCTCATCCTCCAATTCATGTAACTCCACGCAAGGCCGGAAAAATAGGTGATAACGGTGGCCACTACCGAGCTACCGAAAAATCCCTGAAACCCAATAAATAATCTCGGACCTCCCTTCCCTCTGTCCCTCTGCCCCACCCAGCCAGACTAAACCCAGTTTCGCTCGATCTTATTATCCCCCGATATTCACTCCGACTCAATTGACCCCGGTCGGCGGTTCGAATGCGCATAATACAGTCGAAAGGGTTTCTCTCGCAAGTAGATTGGCAACGATCAGCGTTTCGGTTCGAGCACGAAGAGGAGCTTCGGCAATGGAGAGACAGCGTCGCTCAAGCTCTATATCGTCGAATGGTCGGTGCTTTGGGCTCTCGCGCGACTATCACGAGCAAGATTTAGAAGAGCCATTATATGGTATACGGTCGGTACTTATTCGGGGTTGCACTCTCGGCGGGCGCCCGGTTACCATGCCCCCCCCCTTCTCCTCCTCGTCCTGCCGCCACACACTACCGCCCTCACCTCGCGCTCCTCTCGCTCTTGGTCTTCCAATCTCTCTTTCTCCATCGCACCCGCCGTCGTGAATGCATCTCGACTCGTTCGTCGTAATCGAATTTTTATCAGTTCTGTGGGCGAGGCATCGATTTACGATTAAACACGCGACCGGCTTTGCACCGACGCAAAAACTGCCTGACTCCGTATCCTCACACGTGTATGCGCGAGAGTGGGTGGGTGTGTGTGTTTAGACATTTTCGTGTACAAAATTTCCGGTTCTAAATTGTGATATATTCTTAGAATTTTTTGGATAGAAATGCGAGGAGATGGACAACGATAGGACGATTGGTTGCTGCTATGACGTAGATGGGGGGAAGTTTATTGGAGGTGAAATTGGAATTGCTGGCAATTGGAATGGATTTAGATAGACTGATTATTGACTTAACACAGATCTTGTCTGTGATAATTTTTTTTGCGAGAGTAATATTCGCGTCTAACAAATGAAAACAACAAATTAGTACACTAATAATTTCTTTTGATAGAAATTTATTTCTTTATAGAATTGTATTCTTTTTGAACAATTGAAAACAACAAGTTAGTGTAACAATTTCTATAGATAGGAAAAACATTTTTTTTCTTCACTGAAAAGTTCAAGAAGATGGACAAATTTGCAACAAACGGTTGTTTCTACGATGTACACGCGAAAAACTTACTGGAATTGAAATTGAAATTCAAGATTATAATCAATGTAAATAAACAGCCCATCGACTCAACACGAATCTCCTCTCTTAAACAATTTTTTCAACGAGTAAAATTCTCTGATTTCAACAAATAAAATAAAAGCAAGACAAAACAAAACACTATTTTCGAAGTAACTCAACAAATTAATTCCCTCACAACCAATGACAATAAAATAAATACGTTCTTAAATATAAAAATTTCAATTCACCTAAAAAAAAATTTTTAAATATTCCTGTTTTCAATTACGGAAATTCCATTTTCGTGCACGCCGACCATGACCTGCCTCGAAACGATTTATTTCCCGAAAAAAAGGTCGTATACTCGTTACTTCGAGTTTCACCGTGAACCAATAAATTATTATTTAACGCAGTGAATAACAATCAAACTACACGTGTCCACGATGCAAACCCTCGCGCGCAAAACCCATCAAACGTGTTCGCTATCTCGATGTCGTTGCGCCACGACCGACGTGACGTCAATGTGGAAACAAACCCGATACCACGGCGAATTCGAAATATCGCAATTTCGTAACGACGAACATCCGGGAATTCTCGATGGTATCGCTCGTATGACGATTAATTAGAATGCGAAACGTTAAAATCGTATTCGAGAAAGACGAAACGTAATTACGGAGATTCGGAGTAAATTGTTAGAACGGAGTGTGTCTGGATGAAACGCAGAATCGATAGGGTATTTCGCCGCGGAGTGATGCACATACGTGTGTGCAAAGAGAGAAAGAGAAAGAGAGGAAGAGGAAGGGAGAGAGAGGGAGAGTGAGTGCCCGAGTTTCCTGCGGTCGCACGGGCTAATAGTCACCGCAAAGCTCGTCTCGTATCCCACGTATCGCGCACGTCGCGTACTCTTCCTCTTTGTATCACCGTGTATATACGTCGATGCGTCTATCTATAAATATATATATAGATATATATATTGGGATCGGTTTCATTTGGGTTATTTTTCTAATTTTGATTGGGCCGAGGTCTCGATCGATTTTGAAAAAAATAACAAGAATTTTGAGTTTGATTTGATCTTTCTAGGCTAATTATTACTAAACGCCGAGGTGAAGTTGACCGTTTAAAATACGGGCTAATTATCTATCCTTCGGTAATTATATTGGCAGGGCGAGAATTTGTATTTTTGCGAAATTCAATACCATATGGAATTAATGGGTATGAGCGCTACTTTTACCATAAAAAAAAATGGGTAGATATGGCAATTTGGGGTTATGGGATATGTGCAATTTTTATATTTTTAGGCGATCTTGGCGAGGCGAATAATTATTCCTGGAGAAATCCAATACCAGACGGAATTAACGATTACGAACCCTAATACTTTTACCAAATAAAATTGGACATAGATGGGTCATATCTTGCCACCGGTTGACCCCGTGCTTCTGACGAAAACCATGCAATTCACCAACGGTGTTAACGTGCAATGAGACGACCCATATATGTCGAATTTTCCTGGGTCAAAGTCTCATCAATACCCGTTTATTTCGTCTGGTATTGGATTTTTCCACGAATAATTGGTCACCCTGCCAATCCAATTACCAGAAAATATAAAGATTGCATGTATCTTAAACGGAAAACTTCATCTCGAAACCGGGCGACGTAAGAATTGAACCAGAAACGTCAAATCAGGTTCCAAATTATTGTTTTTTTCCTGGAATCGATTGAGACCTCGTCGCTAAAAAATATCGAAAATGACCCAAATAAGAACCACCCTAATGTACATATGCATACATGTATATGGGAATTTCTGCGCTAGCTTCGTCGAAGCGGTCTCACCACACGTTTCACCAATCCATGGCGTACCGGGCCGAGCTTAAAGGGTTCCGGTGGTCGACAGCGCGACAAGGATAGGCAGACGTAAGGTAACGCTTATATATCGTGTATATGTTATACATATAGACGTATATAAAATATGTGCACGTGTATTCGTGTGTGTTTCTCAACGTGGTCGCAGCGGACGTGGCAAAGGGGATCGTCGGAGGAGCAGAAGCAACAGCAACGAGAAGGGCTCGAGAGATCCGGAGCGCGGCGGTCCGCACTCGCTTAATTGCCTCTATCCATCATTACCCCCACCGCTTCGCTACGGGCGATCTCTTTCTCGATTTTATACACACATTCGCGGTCGTCCACAAGGCGTATATATATGTATATTTTTTTACATATATGCTATACCGCGTATATTTGCCAAGAGGGTGGACCGAGAAGTGGTAGCTTTATTTTTCATATTTTTTTTTTTTATCATTCATATGAACTCAATTGACCCAATAGTCAATAACACTGCTGGAAATTATCGAAATTGTTCCATCCTCGTTCGAATTATCATTTTTTTCGTTCTCATTCGTGCAAAAAACGGTTTAAATTATTTTCTTAACAATATAATTTGTAAAAAATGGTTGCGTTAAAAATATGATAAATTATTGGTGACATTTTTTCTTGTTATTTCAATTTTATTTTATTTTTTTTATTTTTAATGACCGAGTAATATCGTGGAGAAAAATGTTGTCAAGAGATATGGCCGTTGTCGGGTCGAGAGTGTCGGAGCGGCAACGTTGATTGTCCATCTCACCCGCCCGCGTGGCAATTATTCTCTATATACGTCGGCCACGTCGACCGTCGGTTCGCCGAGAAGAGACACACCGGCGTGGACCGACGATGGTCCAGCCCGGAGACAAAGCAAGAAGGATGCTTCTCTCGCCACCCTTTTTTCTTTTTTTTGCCGCACAATTTTGTAGCATTTAGGAATTATTTAATGCGACGTTAAATTATCGTCTCTCCTTTTCTCGCGCTTTCTCTCTCACGCTCTTTTTCTTTCTCTTTCTCTCATGCGCGTTTTCTCTACGGAGACTGTGTTGGATTAATGATTATTCCTGGAAGGGATTCGGACGGTCTATTGTCCCGCGAGGGAACCGCGAATAGAAAGGGACGAGAGGGGGAAAGGGACGATGGAATCCCCGGCTGGTTCGGGTGGCGATGGAGAACCCGACGAGGGTGGACAGAGGATCTGGGGACGGAGGGAGATCGAGACGCGGGGAGAAAGATGGACGAAGAAAGGGTTGAGCGCGGTCAGTCGTTCGGGCTTGACTGTAGAGAAATATATGTATATGTATGGGGCATTCCGAGTTGAATTGAGGAGTCAGTTCCCTTACGTTGTCGGATCATTGGTTTAATTTTGTTTTGTTTTTTTTCGTAATTTTTACGCTGCTAATGAAGGTGGCGGGAGGATCGAGTTTGCGTTGATAAGAGGAAACCAATGGAAGCACTTCTTTTTTTCTAAAAATTTTGGGTTTTAATCAGGTGGTTTTTTTTAAATTGGCAGTGGAATTTGGGTTGGTTGTATTCATTTTTTTTTCGTGGCTTCAACGAAAATACAGAGTAATCAACCTCGGAAAGTTTTAATATTTAGCATATTTCGACAATTGAATTTTCGTCGTTATTATTTTTTTCAGGAAAATAAAAGGAATTCTTCTGATATAATGGTCGAAATATGCAAAATATCAGAAGTCGTCACGCTACGTTTAATTAAAAAAAATTTATGACATATATAATCATTATAATTTAAAATTTTTTCAATTTCTAAGATATGAAAAAAATAATAATAATAATAAATAAATAAATAAATAAGCAAGTCGAATCCTACTTTCAAGTTTTAAAAAATCACCTGCAAATAACACAGAATTTCCAAATAATAAAATCAAAATTGAAAAACCAGTGCTTCCATTCTTCTCCCCTTATTCAGAACGCAGAACCAATTCCTGCGAAAAACATCCGGGTCTATTCGGGATCGAAAAAAACCCCAAAAAAAAGTACGCAATGATCTCGCAACATAAAGAAAATGATTCCTCGATCCCACTCGTAATATCCCATCCAATATATCTCCGGAAAAATCGCGATGCACGCGGAGAATCGGAAGAGCGAATGAGAAGACGCGCCGCCATTGTGGAGGGTATACGCTCGGAGTGGGAGAAACCGCGATCCGCGCCGGTCCTCCGCCATAACTTATGCGACTGTCGCGTTCCTTGTGCGTCGCGTCCGGTCCCAACGTTTGCGAGTGCAACGAGGAACCGATCGAGCTTCGAACCGCTGCCGGTCGAACGCGAGACTTCTTCTACTTTAGTTCCAATCTCTCTCTTTCTCTCTTCCTCTTCCTCTTTCTCACGTTCGTACTCGATTCCGTCGTCTTCGTTGCGCTAACGCTCGGTTTCGAACGAGAACCGAACGCTCCCGGCCGCGACGGGATTTCTATAATGCCACGGTATCACAACGAGAGCATTCGAGATAAACCAATCCGCCAAGTGCAATTTAATATAATCGAGCGTGTCGACGACTCGAGAATTTATTCGAAATTGTTTATGGGCTCTCGGGCGTGATCGGCCATATACCGATCACGATTGGAAGGTATATGGGTACCGTACGGTTGGTATCTCGAACGTATAGACCGAACTGCCATTAGCCATGATGCACGGCTACCACACGGCAAATTGCTAACCTCCTCCCTTCTACGGCGCCCTTCGTCCTCTTCTCCGCCGGCGCAACGTTCGAACGGTGACATTTCGGAATGCCATTTCGGACGTTTCTGAGGTTGTCGCGGATAATAGAAGAAGTGGTTTATTTGGAGTGCGATTTTTGTCTTTGATCGACATTTCCGTTGGCATTACGAGATTAAATCGTTCGACGACGCGATGGAATTTTATGACGATTTTTAATAATCGAATATACTGAATGATTAATTTTATTTTGTGTATTACTATTTTATTCATGAGCAAATATATGCTTCTTTATTTATTTACAGAGAGTCAGATTTCACTTGATAATTAATGGTATATCAGTATATTATTTATTTATGAATGTATAGTATTCTATTTAATTATCAAAAATATTCAGTATATTATGGCTATTTTTGATAGAGTTAATATATTGAATAATGACTTTTATTCAGTATATTTCTATCTTATTTATTTATGAATATATACTTCTTTTTTTATTTACAGAGAGTTATATTTTATTTGATAATTAATAGTATATTAGTATATTATTTATTTATGAATGTATAGTATTCTATTTAATTATCAAAATAATTCAGTATAGTATCGCTATTTTTGATAGAGTTAATATATTCAAAAATGACTTTTATTCAGTATATTCATATCTTATTTATTCATGAATATATAGTACGTTATTTATTCACAAATTAATTGAAGAGTCAATTATAATACTAAAACGAGGGAATAAATCTGTTTTTGATTAACCTTCGAGATGATGGCGTCTTTTTGTATATTGGAATGAAACAAAAAATAATGATAAGTGGAATTAATTAAACGACGATTCGGAGTATTAATTTCGACGGTTTTTGTAAGGTTGATGAAAGTTCCAGGTGTCTTTGGGATCCTGACGCAGTTGGTACAGACGGACGGTGTGTGACGGCAACCACACCGGAGTCGTTCATTGTGACGCGAAAGCTCGGAACTCGCTAATTAGGCAGGTAGAGAGGTGCGTGCGAAACCATTATATACCCGACGGATTGTTTATAATCCGTGCGAACGGCCTCGGTTAACGGTAAAGAATGAACTTTTTCTCGGCTCTCCGGAGAGTAGCTGGAGCACCTTCTCTTCTATATTTTATATACGAATATATATATATAATACTATGTACAACACGTATACGGGGCATTCCAAGCTGGAACGACACATCGACGACTTTCGACACGTCTGTTAAATTTTTTAAATTTCTTTATATCGTTATTACAACCACGAAACGCATCTAAATATTTTTCCCTCAACTGTCACAAAAAAAAATTCCTTGAAATAAATATAATTTCCTAAAAATAAAAATAATTTCCTCATAATTAAACGAGGACAGGGTTCGAAATTATGTACACCAACCACAATATTTTGATGCTTTTTACAGATTTTTAATCACGCTCGCGTTATTCATTAAATTATTATTAAATTCCGGAAGTCGCAGACGACCGAATCATCCGCTAAAACGCTGGATAGGGCTATTAGGGCTGTAACAACAACAATACATATATATTTTAATATGAAGGTAATTCCAGGGGTTTGAGAGCCGTTCCGAGCCCTCAGAATCTCGCCTGGAATGTCCGATGGATGCCCAGCAGCGAAATACGCATCGCGGTGCACATTACGCGGTATTGCACACGCACACATCGTTCGTACACTAATCCGTTGCAATATAACCAGACACGGAAAACTAGTTTTGCACGCCCAGTCATTATTTGGTCTTATTAAATTGTCCTGCGAAAATACTGGCAGCAATGCGGCGTGGCACGCTCGACTCCGATGCACGCTACAACCGTGCACCGGAATACGGTACAAAGAAGATCGTGCGCTCGTATGTGTGTGTACATATAAATATTAGGGTGGTTCTGATTCGGGTCATTTGCGAATTTTAATTGCGACAAGGTCTCAATTCAATTGAAAGGATAAAACAAAAATGTAAAACCTGATTTGATACTTCTGGGCCAATTCTTATTACGCGCTGATTCGAGGTGAAGTTGACGGTTTAAAATACGTGCAATTGTTCTATGTATTGGTTATTATATTGGCGGGGCGACTAATTATTTCTTGAAAGATTCGATACTGTATGGAATTGATGGGTGTGAGAGGTACTTTCACGAAAAAATAGACACATATGGGTCATCTTCTGCGACTTTAGATTGATCCTTCGACGATTATCATCTAATTTATTCAGATAATTGTAGAGTAACTTGAATATTGGAGAGTCCTAGGGCCTCGCATTTATTGTGGTTGGTTGAGATGCTTGTGCAAAGTATTTTGGGTCAATTTTGAAGCGGTAGGACTTCAGATATTTAAAATTATTTGAATAATTTGAATTATAATCTTGGAAGGAACGGTGAAAACGTGTCATGAGATCACCCATGCATGAATTTTTTTCTTAACGAAAATGCGGCTTACACGCCTTAATTTCACATAGTGTATAATCAGTCAACCGGCCAATACAATTACTAAAAAACAAAAAAAATTGCATGTATTTAAAACCGCCAAACTTTACTTCGAATCAGCGCCTACTAAAAATTAAACTAGAAACCTCAAATTAAGCTCAAAAATTTTCTTTGCCTTTCTGGAATCGATCGAGGCCTTGTCGCAATTAAAATTCGAAAATGATTAAAATAAGAATCGCCCGAACATACACGTATATGTGTTATATATTTGAGTGCACCGAGAGCACGCCGTACGATGAAACGAAGGAAGAGAAGAAATGAGAACGATGCGGCGTGTCCCCTCTCGATGGACTATCTGTGTACGGTATATGTACAATACGAAACCCAACCAGCCTCCCGTATATAAATTCTCAGCGCTAATACTTTCTCGAGACGAGTTTCTAGAGCTGGGAGAGGCCCGCGATGCACGCCCGTGTGCCCGCGCTCGTCGACCCGCCCGAGAATTCTCCTCCACACCGATGCGGCTCTACTCTGTCTATGCGAGGTAAATGCCCCCCGTACCACTCCTCCCTCTGCCCCCCCGTGCCACCTCGCTCTACGGTTGCCAATCGCATCCCATGCTATTTCTAACCAGGATGTACCTGTAATCGACAATTAGCAATATCGAGTTTCTGATTCATACGGAATTATTGTCGTTACTATTAATGTTGAAAAAATTCTGACAGTCGTATTTTAGAATGATATAATTTTATTCATACCTCGAGGTCCGTGAAATTGGACTTATTCTGAGTACTTGGTACTAAAATAATAATAATAACGATAATGATAGAATTATTATCAGAGAAAAATGTTAAAAATTACATTGAACATATTATTATTATTACTATTTTGATTTATTATTATTATTATTATTATTATTACTATTATTATTTTTATTATTATGTAAATAGTAGTAATAATAATAATAATAATAATAATAATTATTATTATTATTCTTATTACTATTATTATTTTTATTATTATGTAAATAATAATAATAATAATAATAATAATAATAATAATAATAATAATAAATCAAAATAGTAATAATAAAAATATGTTCAATGTAATTTTCAACATTTTTCTCTGATAATAATTCTATCATTATCGTTATTAATAATAATAATAATAATTATTATTATTATTATTTTTATTATTATTATTATAATTATTATTATTATTACTATTATTATTCTTATTATTATTATTATTATTGATTTATAATTCAATTTGATATAATACGATTATACGGAAGTTATACTCGATTTGTTTTCGAATATTGAAAACGATAAGCTATTATAGCAATAATTATTATCATCAAAACAAAAACTAACGTCGTTATTATCATTATTATTGCTGTTATTATTATCATTATTACTGCTTATCGCTCTAAATAACCTAACAAAAATTCAACCATAACTTTGATAAAGGAATTAGTAATGAGAAACATATTTCGTGCGCATATTTCAGTAAAAATGAAAAAATAAAAAAAATTAGAAATAAAAATAATAATAAAGTAGATTTCAATAATCTCGTATGTATATTTACGATAGCACACACGAGGCTGGTCAGCGAAGTTCGTGTTAAAAAGTAATATTTTGGTTCGTGTGTAAAGTGTGCCTCGGCTGGCCGGTAATAGGGACATTTACCTTAGGGTATAGAGTGCACTGCACTTATCCCCGATGTATACATACATACACACATATATATATATATAAAGATGTGTATATACGTGACGGTACGACGGGGTGCTCGACGTACTTTCGAGGACGTCGGGGTTGAGTAAGAACGCACGCCGCCGAGACAGGGCGACACGGAGAGGGAGAGAGGGGTGGAGGGCGAGGGAGGGAGGGAGGACAAATATAACAGCCCTTTCTTCGACCATTAAGGTACACCGGCTAACATCGCTAAACGATTGAACTCAACGACATTCGATATGTAAACGCATCGAAGCTCTTTCGGACGAGAGTTGCATAGCTGCCGATTATTATATGTATATAGACGTGTGCATTTAACGTCGTTATAATTTGTCATATTTTTTTTTGTTCTGGTTTTTTCGCGAGCAATGATATGTATATTTGTATGTGCATTTAAGGTCGTTAAGACTTGTGTATGCGGTGTTTGGTGCCGAACCTACGTAATTTATTGTAATCTTTTTGGGTTTGGCAAATTGGTTTTTTTATTTCCGGGATTTCGTTATTGAGACAATATTTTTTAGTGTTCACTGATAGTGTCAGTGTTATTGAACAATTATGTGGATATATACATGGGCATTTAAGGTCGTTATGGTTCGTGTATCGGGCACTTACTTCCGAATCTAGTAATTGCTTTTTTTTCTGCGTTTGCCATATTTATTTATTTATTTATTTTTAAATTTTGATCAGTATTTTTGAGGCAATTTCGTAGAAATAATTGGATTGATGTTCAGATTTTGAGGATTTTACTTTGATATTCTTTGCTTCGCATGACGAAAAGAGTTATTTTCAGCTGAGTCTCAATTTCCATTGATTCCTTTCCTTGATACCAGTTTATTCTCATTTCCCTTATTGCAGAAATACAAAAATCCTAATTATTGCATGATAATATTAATCATAGTTATTCGTTCAAAGAAGTATTTCGAATACATTTTCATTGAATGAATGCCCATCCCTGGTCATCCCAGCACCTCAACAAAACTTAAATCGTAGGAAAAAAAATATTTACTGCACGTCGACTATAAAAAAAAATCACAAGCGTATCATGTCCAAGTCGGGGCTGGCGCGAAATGCCCCATATGTGATACGTCGGTCTCTACGTATTTTCAGGCTGTGGTACCAAACTGCTGGCGCTTGCCACTGCTGCTGCTGCTGCACTAGCACCCTCGGACCATCCCCACCGACCGTTGCAAAAACGTGGTGCCTGCGCAGCAGCCGCACAGTCCATGCCACCACGCCTAAACGTCCTATATACCTATACCACATTCTGTAAAACGCATTTACCACGTGTATGCGATTTATACGTACATAGACGCAACGACCGCACACAACATTGTCACGTGTTGTATCTCATGAACAACGGCCTCGCATTATATTTTACTCTCGCGCAGGTGCGTCACACACACACACACCCACGTACATTTTCTATATATATATATATATATATACGTTGTTCACACGAGCATGCACATATTTATGTCTGCGAACAAAAAATTTATGGCATGATTGACTGGCGCATCAACGCCCATCGTACATTTTTTATTTCGTAAAAATTCCAACGAGCATATTTATCTCGTGGCGCCAACTGAAAATACATTTTTCTTCGACTTTTTGTTGAAATTTAACCCAAAAGTCGATGAAAAATGCGGAAATTCGTTTTCATGGGGTTTTGGATGTTTCTCAGGATCAATGAAATATCGACTTGGTTTCGGGTTGCACAGTTTTCTACAAAAATGTTTGGTAAACGTAAATCTGCATTTTATTGTAATTAACTTCTAAATTGTCGAATATAGAATACGAGGGTAAATTGCACAACCGTTCACATTTTCTGTGTTTGCTTATTAGAAGTATTAATTTCTTGGACATATTTATACATCTATGAAATACCTGTAAATGTTGTAACAATAATAATAATAATTATTATTATTATTTATTAATTAATAATAATAATAATTATTATAATTTATTAATTAATAATAATAATAATAATTATTATTATTATTTGTAATAATAATGATACTTGTCATATTATAATATTAATAATAATAAAATATATAATAATATTAATAATAATAAAAATTATCATTATTATTGACAATTGATAATATATATTAATTAATAAATAATATATAATAATAATTATATTGATAATATAATAATCATCAATCAATAATTATGTATGTGTTTGTATTTCTATTTTTGTAACATTATTCTTTCGAGGATTCTTTTCAGTTGCGATTCCAAAAATCCACAGAGAAAAAGTTAAATTGAAAAAAAAAATCCATATTCTTCCACCATTTCGTTTTGTCAATTACGTTGCGGAAAATGTTCGCAAAGTCTCTCCGACCCATCTCAATATTAATATGTACCAATACAATTTTAATTTTCCCCATCCAGATAACCTAAGATGTTCATTTCATTCATCACTGATAAAATATCACCAAAAAAAGGAATTTGGTCAACCTGCTTTCTTCATTAAAAACATACGTACTTAACAAAAAACCAACCCACAAAAACAAACTCTCGGGACCAATCCAACCACTTTGCACAAATTTTTCCATAATCGCTCGGAACTTATCCGTAGTGAATCTTACGAAATGAAATGAAACGCGAACTTATCTTCACAATACAATTCAAAAATGACCCTTATGAGGACCGGTCCTTCATACATATATAATAATAACAATAAAAATCCACCCATGTATATATATTAAACATGAATATACGCCCGTGAATACAGCGAAGAACGTTTGCAAGCCATGCAGAGGGAATATGGGACTGCAATATGGTTGGACAACGAGCGAGAGGGCCGCTCGGGTCGTTTCAGAGTTACAATGCTCGCACAAGCGATGAAAACTACACAACCCCGAGTGGAAACCAGGAAATAATGGAAACGTATAAAGACAAGTGGCACACCGGGATGCAATTCTCGTGGTCATATAATTACGTTCTCGCGGACAATGTGCCAGACTCTTCGTGTCTTTCTTTCGCGAACCGCGAGACCGCATCGTACATACACGCCGTAAACATACACGTGTGTGTATGCAATAACTCGTATACGACCTCGGTGCGCCATTGCACTTTATATACCTTGTACATGAGGCAACGTAAAATCCTACCGACGCTGACCGTGCTCCCATTTCCGTAACGCATTGCACTCGACCTGTTTGATTTTTCTCGGTGACCGACGAAAACTTTTTCCAATTCGCGGACAATGTAAAATTTATGATTCCTTCGTATCTGCTTTATTTTTATTCGATGGCTTTTGGCGCCACATTTTTTATCCGCATTTTCATTGTATCATCGTTCCTCAATTTATTCCGTCGGCCGGAAATTTATATTGCGTATTTTTGGGTTATCAAATCTTTTTGAATCCGATAAATATAAATACGCACATCGACTTTATTGACAATTACGTTATTATTAGTCGATTCTTCTTTATTCTTCGTTTTTCAAAATACTTTTTCTTCTCAAATGGTTTATTTTTACGTGAGCCTTGGGTGTAATATTTCGATTTCCGGTCCGGGTATTCTCAGTTGGCTGAAAAAGAACGCGAAAACCAATAATATATATATATCTATATATTTTGCGGTGATTGGATCAATATCTATATAATATATATATGATACAATTTTGTTACGTTTTTTTTTTTCAAATTTATTTTTCATCAACCATCGATCGTACGCGATAGTACAAATAAAAGCCCGTATAACCTCGTGAAAATACGTGCTCCGGTCTGGCAAAATCTATACGCTCGGGCACGTGCTCGGTATCGAATTCGCGATGTTTCAGGCCCCTGGCGAATCCGAGCACGAGCGATCGTCAGGGTAGGACGCGAGGATCCTCGGTTCGTTCGCCAGCGTGGTGCATCGGATGCAGTAAATCTCGTTGACTTTGCCATTCTCGTTTCTCGCCATATATACACATACATGTATGCATGCATCGACTTCAAACCGGCGTTTGTACCTCAACGAAATCAGACTTAATTTATCGAGTCGATTTATGCGCAAACTTTTTAATCACCGTCGCGTGGTAGCAACCGTGTGTGCCACCGCGCAAACGTTCGACGACTTCGCTGGAGATCTTATTTCTTTTTATTAATCCGTTTTTTCATTTGGTCTTATTTTGTTCTACTTTATTTTATTTTAGTTTTAATTTATTTTATTTTTCACTCGGTGTTTCGTTTCAGGCCACCCTGTACTGCATAATCGGCATCGAAGCCTCGGTTAGGCGATTATCAGCGACTTCCGAATTACTATTCGAATCATCTTATATTTTTAATCAACATCATTGAATATAATTAAATTGAGAGAGAAAAAATGACAAAAATCTTGAAACAACATTTTTTAACTTCTCATGGAATGTAAAATATGAAAATACAGATGTACAAAAAGAATATGAGACATAAAAAAGCAATGTACAAAAAGAAGGTGACAAAAAATACCGATCTACAAAAATCGTGACACGGAACGGCTTTTTTATTTTTTATTTTTCACATGATTAATTCTTTTATTGCGATTTTACGAGAATCGAGGTTAAGGGGACGAATCTTCGTATCTCCAATCAGGATTAGATTGTGTGCTCGGTATTATACGATACGCAGATAGTCCTTGGGATATCGAGTGACGAGTGCTGACAATAAACGAGCGAAGCGAGCCGCTGATAACACGCTCGTTGCTGTACGACTGTAATCATGATTCACGAAAAAAAAACAACCGAAAAATAAGAAATAAAACAATGAAAGAAACGTTTTGTAATAACTCTAACAAAGAATATTAATCTCAATATCTTCTCATCGTCTTTCGAAAATATTATGACTGGCACGCGAAAACTTATCTGCTGACTCAATTTTGATTATCTCGATCTCGTAGTTTCTTCGCGCGGTATCGAATTAATTTCCTCGTAACCGTCGATTGCATTCCCATCGCGCTACTGGTACGTGTTCTCGTTGATGTCGGAGCTGTTCTTTCGTTTCTCTCGGTCCAACGTCGTGCTCGCGAAGGATTGACATGAGGAGAGCGAACTGCGATGGATGTACTTCGCCGAAAGTGAGCAGGTTTCTTGTGGGAACCACACGGAGAACAAAAGACTGGCGAACGGGAGACGGGAGATCAGCTTATTCGGTTTCCTGTTCTCCAGTCATTCGTTTTGCAAAGATTGACACGGGAATGAAATCTCACTTTGTGTCGGATGGAATGACAGTCTCAACGACGATTGTGTCATTGTGCTTACAATTTTTCCGAAGACGAAAAACAATGGACGAATTAGCGCAAACGTCAGCCATGAGAGCTTGAGGGAATGACGTTTTCTTATCGATAACTTGATAATTCAAGATTGATTATTGATTTAATTTATTTATTTAATTCGTTAAGTTTACTGGAGAAATCATCGGGAAAAAAATTAGTCTAAAATTAGCCTTACAAATAGCTGAACTAATAATGAATTACTACTTAGAAATGTCAATTTACCACTTTTAATAATAATTAAAGTCGAATTCGACGATATTTGTGTGTGGTTGACTGATGTTTTGTCGTTGACTGTACAGCTGTTTCAACTTTTTCAGGCGATACTCATCATTGCTTCAATTAATTTCTCGACAATTACTCTGTCGATTCATTTGAAACTAAGAATGATCAATCTATCGATCCTAAATCATAATGATATAATGATTTCAGAATTTACGACGTTTCAGTTCCATTCGTTCCGCAACGATTACCGTCTGCAGAAGCCGTTTTCCCATAAGCGGTCGGGTTAAATTCATAAATTTATAATTACTAAATTATGCAGTGAAAAATTCTGAGATAATTCATGTATTATTATTTAATCAAGAACTTACATACTCCAAATTTTCAAGAATTTTGACGATTTTTTAATATCCATCCAGTAAGATTTTGACAACTTGTTCGTTTTTTCACACAAGCGCTTTACTTGGGAAGTACTTGAACTTCTGTACTTCCGTCGGAAAAGTGCTCAGATTTAATAACGTTAATTTGGCCTCCTTACTATGTATATCCTCCATGGTTATGCTGCTGCTGCCGTCTTCGTATATCTACGTAGGCGATCTAATCCCCGTGATCGCCCATGCAGATCCCGACGTCGTGCGAGCATTAACGTTCGAATGTTCAAACTCCTGATCATTCCCGGAAAAACATGTTCGTCAAAGGAATCGTTCCGCGATAAGCGAAGCGCGTTGATAATCCGCGCGAAAGCCAAGCAAAGTCGAAATTCCGAGAGAATATTTCGCGCTCGACGAGCGACGAGCTATTAGGCGAGGGTATTAGGCAACTTCCTAATCTTCGTGCGAGCTCGCAAAACGACTGAGTCGATGGAAAAGCAACGGGATGGAGTTGGGGGTGGCGGTAAAATGGCGAGGACTATTGCGATTATGGAATGAAAAGGATAAAATAGTCGGCTGAATGCGAGATCGACTAATGATAATTAATAAATTTCTAGGAATCTATGAGACTTAGATATTTTTTAAAAATTGTTCTGTGAACTTTAAGTGGGGCGTTATGGTCCCTGATTTTTCAAAAAATGTAGGTCTCGTGGTTTTGGAAATGAGGGAAGGGATGCTATATTTTCGCATATTTCCCAGAATATCTTTTTAAATATGCCATCAAAAATTATGAAAAAAATGTTTTTGTATTCCACATAATAAATCTTTTTGAATGGATATCCAACGTGATGTATAAAATTCGTAAAGAGAAATTGGAGTATCTAGATTTCTCCCTCTTTAATTCTCAATCGAACATTAAGTCTTTCTCGTGGAAAATTCGTCGATTGATACGGTGTATTACTATGCCAAATTTCAAGTTTCTACGTTGCACGACATCTGATTCAATCGACTGTGACAGGTGGACAAACGTACAGACTCGTCAGTGATATTATAAGGGTTCCAATCCTACAATTAAACTGACGGAACCCTCCAAAAAAAAAACATCGTGAAAAGACTAATTATCCACGAATCAATTACTTACCTAAACACGTAGGCAACAAGTATGAAACTTTCATATTCTTCGTACACTCGAAATAACGACAATGACTTGGCCGAGCAAGATTGCAAATTTTCTTATCGATTCCAATCAATGGTCCATTTCCTCTTCCCCCTCCTCCCGGCCCTCTTGATCATTCGTTTTCTTCCGGTATCTCCCGGTAATCGTTGGAAAATTTCATTTCCACGTAACAAGCGGTATGATCGCGCATTTAGCAGCGATCCACAGGCGTTTTTGCACAGGTGTGCCGTTTTACCCCGGGTTTCCTCGTAGTAGCGAAACGTGTGCTTTGCGCTCCGTCCTGGCGTCGACGGGAATAACGCATATACAGTGACGGGAAAGGGTGTGCCCCGGTCGCATTAGTCGAGCGTATTCAACCGCGTTGCCGACTGAGAACCCGAGTGGAATATGGATAAACACGTTTTGCTAACACGTGAGCGTGTTTGCATGAGTGTGTTCACATTTGAATGCTTCTACGTGAAATTATTCACGGCAATAGGTATATTCATTGGCTGCTCAATGCTATCAAGGGCACGAGCATGAGAAAGGCGTCTGTAGAATGAAATTTTAAATATTAAAAAGAATAATAAATAAATCTGAAAAATAAAGAAAGTAAAATAAATAAGATAAATAAGACATGGAAAATAAATAAAATTCTCGTACAATATTTTTTTCGGTAAATATAATTTCCCAAGAAATACTGAGTCGCAAAGACAATAATTAGCCACCAAATTTCCACTCTCGCACGCCAATCTCGAGCTCGCGAAATTAATCTTAAAAAAATTAAAATATTCAAACTCGCATATTAAATACAAATATATGCCAATATTATTTCCAAGCATATTAAAATATTCCCAACAACCTCTCAGTCCCCAAAATCCTACCAACGCACAACTCCTCGTCCACGTATATCATTCGACCGTGAAATATTCCCCATCGAACCAACCATATCGTCGCGAAATCGTTTAATTTTATTTCATCTTATTTTTTATATTCATTCATTGTACTTAATTCGTATTTTTTCTCCGGGCCGGCGGATTTATCGTCGCGGATACGAAATTTACAGCTGGTCTATAGTGCTTTTAGCTCATTATAGTAGAGTTTTCATTGCCTCGGTACAGATGAAATATGTATAGGCACCGACCGCGTGCACCTAACGACGTGAGGAAGAATGTAGTAAAAAGTGAACACAAGCCGCGAGAGAATGAAGGTACTCGTACATATATCTATACATACACGAGTACCTTTGAACACATATATATACATATAGCGAGAGAGAGGCCACCAAAGGCATCGCGAAGCCACAAAGCTTTCGCGAATCGGGTTGCACTCGTTTCACGATGTTCTACTCTATGTATTTTTCGTATATAGAGTGTCACTCGCGCGTATGCGACGAAACTCGTGATATCGCAGTCCACCGACGAGAAGGGAATGAGGAACGGAATAAAGGCCGGTGGAAGGGGGTCGGGGAGGGGGCGCCACACGATCGTTCGACTGTCGTATTCGCTCCGATTTATTTGTAACAATAAAAATAAAGGGATTCCCCCGGGTGATCATCAATCACAACAAAAGGTACGAGCGGCGAGTAGAACGACGACATTCGCGGGGACCAGAATTCGTTGCCGCGACGGTTGTTCGTCGTCGGTCGTCGTCGAGGCCGCGAGAGGGACACACGGCAGAATCGTAAGATGCCAAACCGTAGCCATACAGACGATACGAGTACGCGGTCCAGAGAAGGAGGAGAGTAAAGGCTTAAACGTGAGAGCCAAAGATTTATTGATTTAGGAACTGAAGAACCGAAATCCCGAGAGTTTCGACAACCTCGCGTTATATTATCCAAATTGAACCTCGGCACGATGATTCTCTCTCTCGCTGCGGGATCAAAGCGTCAACGACAAAAAACTCCTAAACTTTTTCTCGTGGCTCGCCGAAGATCTTCGCCGAGTCGTTTCGCGGGGGAATGGGAGAGGGGAAGAGGGAGAGGGAGGAAGAGAGAGAGAGAGAGACGTTTGGAGACGTTAAGTCGTAGGATCGGTTTTGCAAAACGACTCTCGTCGATGGGTTTATATCGCGGATTGATGATACTTACGTTTGTGTACGGCCAGTTTTGGTCAGAAGAAACGCGAAATTTTCGAATGAAAATTCGATTCGGCATTTTTACGACTAGATTAAATTAGTTGCGTCGTAAATTCGATCGTATATATTATCGATCGATTTATCTGATGTATCGTTGTTGGTTCTTTCTTTGTTTTTGGTTTTTTTTTTTTTCGTGTTGGGTTTTGCGAGACGTTTGGGGAAGTATTTTCGAGGAAGGAGGATCGAACGTCGTTCGGAGAGTCTGCGAGAATTAACGAAGTGGAGAAGAAGAGAACATTGCTGGGGAAATTATTGTCTGGGAAATTTAGGTTTTTCGCTGTTTTTGGGAGGGAAACATTTTCACAGTTTTTCGGGGAATTGCATTTTTTATAATTATGCAAGAAGATGTAATCAAGTACAGTTTATCATCCAAGGGAGGCAGGAAAAGAAATGTTTCGATAAAAATAAAAAAGTTAATCGAAACGATGCAGCAGCCAACGACAAAAAAAAAATTGTTTATGACGAAGAAACCCGCAAAATGGTCGTCATTAAATCGCCATAAAAATATAACAAAAGCTTCACCCCTAAACGGACCACAAACTAACATTCCGATAAAAACAATATTTTAATTGACACAATACTACACAGCCAACAGCAAAAAAGAATTCTCCATCACAGAGAAACCCCCAAAATGGTCGTCGTTTAGTGACCATAAAAATTCTTAAAAAAAATTCACCCCTAAATGGACGAGCGCGATCACGATCGTTCCAAAAGTCGTCGAATTCGGTTGGCAACCATAACAAAAAATTAAAGAAAAAGAACTAACAAAACCCCCCCAGAGAGAATCAGGACGAGCGAGTGTACGCGCGGCAATGGGGAGGGCGGGAGGGGGTTAGGAGGAGGTATAGGAAAAGACTCGAGGGGCGAGTTATATATTTCTTATATCGCCGAAGAATCGCTCGTTACTAGGCTCTTCAATGCCGACATTTCGATCCCCTTCCCCTTCCCGGTTCTTACATCGCGTTCGGCCGAAAACCCGAACGTGTATCCGACGGACATCGGGTCAACGAAAAAATGTCAGCCAACGGAATTAATTTGGGCAAGGTACTTCAAATGGCGCGCATAGTTTCGTCGTTCGTTATACCTTCAACGCGCAACCGATACAGAGCCTCGATCGATTGAACATTATGTCCATTCTCGTTCGTTTTTTTTTTGTCCTTCTTTTCTTTTCGTTCTTCTTTATTTTTTTATTTTTTTATTTTTTCAATTATTCTTTTTTCTTTTTTTCCGAACGACGGCAACGAAGATTGATGCACAAGTCGCGACGCATTGAAAATGGCGAATCGGTCTCATGCTGTATCCGAAGGTACCGAAGAAAAAAAAAAAAGAAAAAAAAGAGCTTCTGGGACCCTTCGGGTGAGTCGATTTCGTGCACGTGTGCGTGGGTTTGTTCCCTTCAGCCCTTTCTCTTCGAATTCGATTGGTGGACGTATGCGATGCGAAACTACTGCGCTCGACGAACGGACTATCGAAAGCCACTGTGCAAACTCGTCTCTCGTTCTTATGCTGTTATACACGGTGTATACCTTTGCCCGATCCGATACTCAATTACCTGCTGGTACGTATATATACCGGTGTCATACGTTTTGTCGAACTTGGCAGCCGACGATCGATACTTTCGTCAATCGCCCCACCCCTTTCTCCGGCCGTAGCGTACTTTTCGATCGAACCTCATCCACCTCCGTCGATGACAAATTTCATTATCGTCTTTTTCTGTAACAATCGAGGAAAAAAAGTAATTTCGATCGGTTGGAGTCAGTGAAAAAATAGGTAATAATACAACTAACAAAAATATATGTATACATAAAATGGATAATATGTTTATAAAAAAATATAATATAATACATAATATTTCTATGAATACACAAATAAATAAAATGAATGGATGAACATATATACAACTAACGAAAAAATATATATTTATATATATTTTTTTTAATTTTTAAATATTATTCTATTATTATAACAATTATATATGTTCATTATATATGTTCAAAAATATTATGTATTATATTATAATATTTTTTTATAAACATATTATTCATTTTATTTAAATTTATATGTATTATATTTTTTTATAAACATATTGTCAATTTTATTTAAATATAATATAATATGATATATATAATATTTGAATAAAATGAACAATATGTTTATAAAAAAATATTATAATATACTACATAATATTTCTATAAACAAACAAATGAATAAAATGAATGAATGAACATATATAATTGTTATAATAATAGAATAATATAATAATATAATACGCAATATTCCTATAAAGCCAAAGGAAAAAATCGTGTGTCATTATTCGTTAATTTCTATAAAATAAACGAATAAAAATCGTGCGTCATTATTCGCTTATTTCTATAAAATAAACAAATAATGACGCACTATTATCAGGTTATTCCATTTTTATATGTAAATATTGCTATATTTCGCATCATCATTATCAATCTCCAATTACCGAAATTGCCTCAATCATCAATATCGCAGTACTCACGCGTGTACTTTGATCGTTTGATCACTACCGGCAACCCCTATTCGAAGTACGTCCCTTTCTTTGGAAAGTCGCAGTTTGCACTTGAGCTCTTCAACCGTAGAAGTACTTTGCCCCCCGAAGTACTCGTTCTACTTTGTGCTTTGAAGTGCTTTTCGATACTTCGTCCTGTCCCGGGATCCGACACTCCGGACTGGTTAGTCACGTTTATAATTGCTCGGATTAATTGCCACGGAGTATTTGCTCGCTCTGCGGGAAGGTTCGGGGGGGGGGGGGGGGGGGGGGGGGAGTTATTTCCGTCGACCGCAAGGAAAAGAAATTGGAAAATACGTCGTCACGTTTGAGTGTAATCTCGGGGATTACATATATATGTCCGAGATAAGAACAACCGTGGCAGAGACACAGTCGGTAGCTTCTATTGTTTCGGTCTTTTTGCGAACATTGCGTCGTACATTGTCCGCAAACACGACGACTCGCACGCACACGAATACACGCATTTATATTTATACATGCATATGTATGTAAAACATACTAGAGTGTTATCTGCTACGGTCACGTTTCCCCAGCAATCATTGTGTGCCACGTACTCGCCTCGAATCTGCTATAATACAGTCGAACGATATATTCGACCACGCGTGGGTGTCCCCCTTTTTGTATGTGTGTATGTGCATGTATGTGTTTATGAGCAGATCCACCAAATAGCGCACCGACTTTGGGCTTCACTATCGGCGAGATTTTTTCAACTTTGAGGAATGAAAGTCTTCGTCGAAAAATGAAATCTGGATTTTTTTCTGAATTTCTCCTTGGTTATTTTCGCTGTAATTGTATGGGTTGTTTTGTAAATTTTTCATGTTGTTTTTTTTTATTGATTTCTGAATTTGTTTTGATAAGAAAGAAAAATTAGTTTCGATTATGTTTTCTATGGAGAAAAGGCTCAGCTGTTCGAAAAAAAATACGAAATTATATTTGGGAGTCGAAAAATTAGTTAAAATTGGAATTGAAAAATGAAAGTCGATTGTTCGATCAATTTATAAGTTAGAAAAACAATTTTGAATATTTTTCCCTAAAAGCGGACCTTTATTACTCAAAGTTACAAAAACATCGCTGACCGTGAAGCCTAAAATCGGTAGTCTATTTGGTGAACACGCTCACATATATATATATAACGAAATTTCTACAAATCGAAATGTATTCTCCAAATTTAGTTTCAAAAATCCAAATTTTTCTAAGCATATACTACATCCAACAGAAACTCAATATCAGCGAAAAAATAAGTTTAAAACCATACGTCACATACATATCTACACATATATATTTATTTACATACATACGGTAAAGCTACAAAATTATCTTTCCACCAATGCAACGTACGTGCTCGCTGGTATCCAATTTCTCTTGGATATAACGTATAAAAAAAAATGGTTTAATTTTTATTTTACGAATTCTGAGGATAAATTTCGACTCATAGAAAATCCATTTCCGGTTTCGAGCGCGTGTGGAGAAGCTGGCGGCAGCGGTAACTCCTTACAGGCTCCACCGAAAAGCGAGAGAGATGAAGAAAAAGAGAGCGAAGGAGAAAGATTATCCGTCCTCGTCCTCTCGTCTCTCTCGCTCGCTCGTCCTCGTTCGCAGTTCGTCGTTATCCGTCGTCGACGTCCCTCCGTGCGGCTCGGTGGAGCCCCGCGACCACCGCTGATGCGGCATTGCATTCATCCGACGATTCACGAAGGTACTTGATATCGCAATCTATACTCGAACGCCACTCGACTCTGATTTGCTGCCGTTCGTACGGATACCACGGGTCCGTACGTATATATTTATATATCTATGGATGGATGTATGTATGTGCGTGTGTGCGGGTGTGTAGGCGGGTTAATGTACGTATACGTACGCGTTCAGGTACCTTTTCAACGTTCGTATCATCAAACTTTGATGGATATAGAATGCCCAGCTGCAGCAGGGCCAACGGCAGCAACGGCGGCGTTTAATTGATTGTGAATATGCACGTATATATGTATATCCGTGTACTACATGAATGCAATAGAAAATTAATCGTCGTGACGTTTTGCATGTTAAAGATGCGTCCCAATGCTTCGAACAACTCGTGCGACATGTCTTTTGTCTACGTTTATTATTACTTCATCGTTCGTTTACTTCAGTTATTGTATTTATTTGTTTATGTTATTTCTCTGCCTATCGATCTATATATCTATTTGTTTATTTCTCTATTTATTTATTCAAGTAGAATATATAAATAATGAAAATGAAAAATCTATATATTTCTTTATTTTTCTGTAACAACAAATGGAAGAAATGAATAATAAAAATTAAATATCGATTTATTTTTTTGTCTATCTATGTATCTGCGTATCTATTTATTTCGTTATTTCTCTAAATAGAATAAATGAATAATAAAAATGAAACATCGATTTCTCTCTTGATCTATCTATCGATCTATCTATCTATTTATTTATTTCTCTATTCATTTATTCAAGTAGAATATATAAATAATAAACATAAAAAATCTATATATTTATTTATTTCTTTGTAACAACTTAAGTAGAAGAAATAAAGAATAAAAATTAAATATCGATTTCTTTCTTCGTCAATCTATGTATCTATTTATGTATACTATGATAGATCGATAAATAGATATCTATGCGTTTCTATTTATTTCGTTATTTCTTCAAATAGGATAAATAAATAATAAAAATGAAATACCGATTTCTTTCTTGATCTATCAATCGATCTATCTATCTATCTATCTGTCTATCTATCTATCTATCTATTTATCTTCTATCTATCTATCTATCTATCTATCTATCTATCTATCTATCTATCTATCTGTCTATCTATCCATCTATATATCTATCTATCTATCTATTTATCTATCTATCTATCCATTTATCTCTCCATCTATCTATCTATCTATCCATCTATCTATCTATTTATCTACTTATTTCTCTATTTATTCATTTATTTATTTATTCACGTATTTGAATAGCATCGCTAAACAATTATCACTCAGCGAAAACGATGTTTTCCCAAACGTTCCTATCACTCAAATCAATGAAATCTCGATGTCAGAATGCACGAAGTAACCGAACTATTTTCCACATCAACGTGTCGCACGAAAAATTAATCCTCATCGGATATTCGGTATCCGTGTTCACGTCGCGTATGCCAGCCAATATGCGCAACGACGTGATTTTTTTTTTCTCGTTTTTTTTTTTACACCGAGCAACGTCGTTGACCCGGTCGCGGTTCGACGTCGAATTAAATATTTCGAACCAATGAATTTTCTCGAGAACGGAACGTTTTTTTTATTGATTCACGAGAGGTCGCGCGTCAACGTTCGGGGCTATTTCACGTTCAATCTGTTTCAGGTGTAGCATGACGACCCCCGGCCAACGGCGACGGAGGAGGGGCTGCGTCGAGAGGGTGCCCAAACGTCAATTTGCGACCTCGTGGCGACCAAAAGCGAGTTTCATCAATATTATGTCCAGTAGCTTTTATCGAATCACGTATTATACGCCACTGCCATCCCACAAATTATATCGACATTCGCATATATATATCATATATAATCATATATATTTACGATACATATATGCGTGTGTGTGTGTGTATAAATCCATGCATGGATGTGTTCGTACGAAGTACCAGTAGGGAGCACATATGGATGGGTTCTGATGCGGGGGTGCAACGGAAATGTGCTCGGTAATGGTTACGCGTCGATGCATTATTATTATTAATTGATATATAGTCGTTTTCATACCGGAATGGTATGCAGACATTAAAATACATATATAAGTATGCGGAGGTATGTTTGTATATGTTTATGTATGTATACGTGGCCGATGTGTATTCATTGACGCAGTATAATAGCCGGACTGATATATTACAGGCGTGGGTAACGACGGCGTTATTCCCATTGCCCCCGTTGGGTCATTAAATGCCTTTATAATACCGATAGGACATTGGAGAAAATGCGAAATCCACGCTTATGTGACAAGTGAACCGAAAGTTATTTGCTCAATTGCATAATGCAACCACGAGACTCGCCAGGATATTTTGTACGCGTGTGTGTGTGTGCATGTATGTATGGTGGCTTGAAAATTGAAGATTTTGAATTTTCCGGCCACCATATTAGTTCTGCGCTTTCGGTTTTAGGGATGGATTTTTTTAATTATGCCTCTTTCTGATGATTAAATTATGGTAAATATATTGGCAAATTTTTTTTCCTGTTGATATTTTGGCTGTCATGAATTAACTAAAACTTGATAGACACCCCATGGAATTAAGATGTAGGCTATTGATATGCTCGTGGCACGTGTTAATATTGAGATAGGTCAGAGGGACTTCGCGAGAATTTTTTAAAAATTATTCGGATCCCATTTGATTGAGGAGTCCGAAAGGGGACATCTTAAAATTAGAAAATGATCTTCATAAGAACCATTCTTATACATAGGTTACTATTTATGATACATATGTTATATATCGTTGTATATTAGGTTCTTCAATGAATTCGCGCCGTTTTTGTATTTTTCTCCGCAATTGAGTGATTTGTAAGATGAAGCATAGATGTAAATTCGCAAGTCTTTTTGGTTCAATTTTCCATATTTGCTTCAATTTTCCTAATTAATGAATTTTTAACGTGTACGAAGTAGCTGCCATAGCCCCGAGAATCGCTCAACATTGTTTAGCCAAGTTCAAATTTCAAATGAATTTTTTGGCCTCCTTGAACTTCCATGTCAAATGTCTGAAATTCGATAAAAATCAATCAATTTGAAAAAGATCTTGCAGATGCATATATATTAGGGGGGCTTGAAAAAAAAATTATGACTTAAAATGAAATACATTCACGGCGAAGTATCTGGCATCCGAAGAATTCACCTCAAAAATGAATCCGATCGGATCATTTTTAGGGGTCGTACAAGATTTTTCAAGTTTTTCCATTCAATCAACATGGTTAGAACATGAAGTTTACATTTAAAAAATTGTAGCTTTGCGAATTTTATAGCTACGTTGATCCCGTAAGTTTCATGTGAAAACTCTTTAAAAACCGCTTGAAATGGCATGCAGACCTTTGGGATCCAATTGCAATTTCCATCGATAATTTCTTACAAAAAAATGAAATTATCGACAGAAGTTATCGACAGAAGCCACCCTAATATATATACTTTACCCAACAAATCACAATATTGCGGGAAAAAAATAATACAAAAACGTCAGAAATTTATTACACAACCTAATACATATATATTACTCGCGTTATGTATGCGTTCAAGTGCGTTTGCGCGAGGGAGAAGGTCCGGAGTGTGGGACCAACGAGTTGAATCGACGAAGCAGCGAGAATTCCAAACCGGATCAAGGTGGAGAAAAATGAGTGGCTGACCACAATGGCACGAGGTATATCACTCCCCAGCATTGCACGGCTTATTATATCGCTCTGTCATACGGGTGGGTACGTTAGCCGTACCGTAGCCACCGTGATATTGCGAGCGAAAGTGTTCCACTTCGTTTGTTGGTTCCTCGAGGCTATTAGACGGACATGAACGGCACGAGAATTGGCTCATTATTGGTCTCGTATCATTCTCGTGGAAATATATCGACCACCGGTCCGTAAACGACAAATCGTTGCGGACGTATGTGAACATCCCTCGGGCTATGGGAAACCGCGAGTCTTTATGGGATTTTGAGCTACGTGAGCCGAAGAACGATATTTTTCGCATTGGAGTTTGGATTTTTTGTTTTGCGGGAGTTTGGTCGAAGTGACGTAGCTGAGAAGCAATTTATGGTTTCATGGATAAATTATGGGGGTGAGAGAATTTTGATTATTTATTTTCGATCTAAATGAGGGACAATATTATTTGCATATGACTTTTGTAGTTATTTTGTTTCGACTTATTAAACATTTATTTGCACCATAATTTCATGTTTTTTAGGTTTTTAACTTCTTGATTTTATAAGGAAGTTATTGTAATGACCCCGAAAATTGAAAATCGATTTTTTTGCAGATCTTTACGTGTTAAGGTCATTGGGATTATTCTAGCTTATTTTGAGCAAAATATTTGTGTGTGTGTGTTCTACTCTAACTCAGAGTTGATTAGATTTTGGTCCAATTAGGTCCAGTAGTTTTTTAGTTTTTTGAAAAAAACATACTTCAAAAATTCTTTTGTTAACGTTTTCTCTTAAACTAATTACGCAATCACACTGATCGATGATGCAAACGATGTGTTCTGCTGTAACGTAGAGCTGATAAGATTTGGGTTCAATTTGGTACAGTATTTTTTTAGTTTTGTGAAAAAAACATAATTCAAAAGGTTCGCCCGCAAATCGGAAAGTTACTTGTGCGGCTCGCAAACATAAATAGCTGTAGGGATTACTAGCCATAGGCATTGCTAACAATGGACACTACTAACCACAGGCCCCCTAGTTCTACATTTAGATTGAGATATGCAGGTACAAGAACTTGCAATTATTATTTGTTTTCATAATTGACGTTTTTAAATTTCTTGGATGTTAATAAATTTAGTTATTATTGCAATGTCAATTTTTCGAAAGTCCCCCCCGACACTTGACAATTTGATTGAGCTTGATCTGATGGACACTTCACCGACGCGCATGCGCGATGGAATAAAATCGAAAAATCCACGAACAAAAATAATTCGCTCGAGGCTACACAGTATTTTTTATTTTCATTTTTTTTTTCACCGATCCTAACGAATTGATCGCAGCGGTTGCCGCCTCGGCATTTTTAAAGTTTTTCCTCGAAGCCACTCGAATGTAACCCGGTCGACTCGCGAAAAGTCGTGAAAAAAAAGAAAAGAAAGAAAAAAAATGTTTTCACCGCGTTTAATGAGCGCTGCAGGCTCACAAAGTACCCTCTCGAGTAACCCGTTGGAAATAAGTTAAAAATCGTCATCATTTTTTAATACCGTTTGCGTATTACCGGTTGCTCACTTGAAAGTTTATTGCGTCCGAGTGGCTGACAGTTGGCTCTGGTGCTTTACGACCGAGTTAACCTCCATCGTCCGGCTGATGAATAATGAGCCCGAATCCAGCACTTTCACTCGACTTATTCCATAACCGTTGAATGAATATCCTCGTGGTTGGTCGTTTGCGCGACGAATCCATAAATCCTGACTTTCGTTCGATCAACGAAAAATGCTAAAAGCCACGTGAAAATAATTTATTTTCGAATTCGAAACGGCTGATCGTTGGATTTTGCTCAGAGGCCCATTGACGCCATTTTCTCTCGGCCTCCCATCTGCGAATCAAACGATTTTAGACTAAAGAAAATCTGTACACCAAAAAGTGCACGAAGATTGATATTTGAATGTATAGAATCCGTCTTCCATCTCGTCGCCATTTTGTGTCAACCTTCCATCTTTGACTACAACGATTTGAGACCAAGTGAAACAAATACATTTTTGTAACGAAAAAAAATTACACAATGATTGACAGTCGAATATATATGAAATCGAAATGATTCAACCACCAAATTGTTCTCATAAATTTGCAGCCAATATAATTCCTGATTCCCCCCAAGAGGCGCATCGACACCATTTGAATGCCTACGTCCGAATTCGACGCCATTTCGTGTCAACCTTCCATCTCCGAATCCACCAATTGTACTCCGACTACAAAATAAACTCCGATAAAACATAAACGAATCGCTGGTATGGAATCGAAACGATTGGTCACCAAATTATCCTCACAATATGCGACCAAAACAATTTCTTATTCCCCCAGAGGCTCATCGACATCATTTGCATCCCTACCTCCTCTCCCGACCTCATTTCGCGTCAGCCTTCCATCTTCCACTCCAACCAACCCACAATTTCAGCCCAATCAAATAAACACACCTCGATAATTAATATTCCGACCCACAACCACGCGAATATAATATACTCGAGTACGTGAAGTATTTAATAGGACGCTTCACTTCCCGCATATAAATATATAACCCACGTAGCTCCGTAACACCTGTGGCTCATGGATGCTACCATAAACTCATGAATGTCGACTCATCCGGGCCATCGTTGTTGTTCTACATTGTAATTAAAAGAGTTATATCATTGCAATCATATCTCTCGCCGATGTAGGTATATACGCGTTTTCGTTATATCCGTCTGGTAATGTAGTCCCTCGTGAGTTTTCGATGTTTGTTACCCGTCCGGTTATGCGGGATGCTGGCGGGTGGTGGCGCTGCCCGGGCCCCGAGGATGTTTGCCACACCGCGTGAGTTCGCAGCTTACAGCAACGTTATAAACTGCAAACTCACGGTTTCAAATTCGTCCGGTAGCTATACATATACGTGTATAGCATATGTATATATATTTCTCCACTTCTCTCTGGACATACGAACACGCGCAAAACACGGACGAGGCATGCATACGTACGTATAACAGAGCCCCCAATATGCCGGCAGCGTTCTGTACCGTAGTTTCGTCGACTCGCAAAACACAATTTCGTACCCGAGCTAAATGAATTTTCGAACGAAGTTGAATATCCCGCGCAGATACAAAGCGAACGGGCTGACGGAGTAGGTCGCTGTGCGAACATAGGTACGCTTCTTGCGCGCCATATGGCGACGTTGGCACAAACGCATCGAGAAAGGGTTTACGGCGCCACAACGGAAGACGCTCGGTCGGTAACAAAAACTGTAAGTCAGTTTTTTCAACATTGCCAAGAATTTTTGGACATAAAAAAAATATCAAGTCGTTCATTTCATAGCTCTGGATGACCTGAGATGCCCCTTCAATCCGGATATGTTCGAAATCCTCGAGGAAAAAAATAATAATAAAAATCATTTACCGTTTTTGTTACCGACCGGGCGCGTAATGGCCGGACGAGAGAAATTCCATCGACCATCCTACAACCGGCTCACCGTCGATCGCGTGTTTTGATGAGCTGTCGACGCGGTTTTCAAGTTTACGCGAGGTTTTGCTCGCGAGATTGCTCCCAAACCTTTTTGTTTCTTATTCATTTTCTTTTTCCAAGAGGTTAATGTTGCTATAGTTGAACGGAAAAGCCGGAGCGGTGCATGCACGAGGGTCTGGCGAATAACGGAACGCTCTTATGGGCAAAGGCGTTGCCACAGAGCCTCATCGCTTCGGTATTAGACACCGAGTTTCCACTAAACGCCGGTGCGCCGTACCCTCGGGCCTTGCTAGGCAGAATTCACGCACACGTAATAGCGAGGAAGTGAAGTTTATGTGCCAACTTCTTACACCAGCGGTACGGTATAGTAGCAGCAACTGTTTGCACGTATATGTGTACGTATGCCTGCATAGCAAGAGCTATAAGGTAGGCAGTCAGGTCGGTGGTTCTACACAAGCTACTTCTGCACCGCCTCTCGTGGGAAACTCTACTACGCTCCAGTTATTGCAGCAATTTAACGTTCCAAACGCCGAGAGTTGCTTGTGCGAACTTATCGACGCTCGAGCTATTGAGAAACGTTTGATTACACCCGATGCGTTGAAATATAGATATATGTTTATGTGTATTATATAATAAACGTTTTCCACATTCGGACCGGCTGATATTAGCTCCTGATGACCGGATACGGTTTTATCGATTTTTCTTTACGCTTCGCGGTTTTTTTAGAAATTATTTACCAATCAACCGTGGGATGGCTTATTGATTGATTCTGTTTTTTTTATTGTGGGAATTTTTTTTTTGGAGCGTTTTAGACGGGATTTTGCTTTTCGAACGATTTATTGTGTTTTTTGTTACTTAAAAAAAGTGTTCCCTAGTTTTTTCTGAATTACTTGCTAATCAAGCGTGGGACGGTTCAATGATTAATTTTTTTTTGTATCATGGGAATATTGGTTGGAGTATTTTAGACGAGCTTCTGTTGTTCTCATGATATATTGTATATTTGTTGCTATTTCTAAAAAATAAGAGGTATCTCGTTTTTTTCGGAATTATTTTTCAATCAGTCGTGAAATGTTTTATTGATGCATTCTACATTCTTTTTCATAGTGGGAATTTTCGTTGCAGCATTTTAGACGAGATTTGTTATTTCTAATGACACATTGCATACTATTTACTATTTTTCAAAAACACGAGGTCGGATATTAGTGAGATTTACAGGAAGGAAAAAATTTCCTTTCGCATAATTCCATTATTAATATCCAACGAATCTCGGAAATTTGATTGAATGACCTTTTTCACGCTTATCTAATTCAATGCGTATTATCTCGCGTTTTATCAATATAGCGTGATGGCTCAAAGCTAGAACGAAAAAATGAAACCAAAAAAGAATATTAAAAAAAAAAAAAGAGAACAAACATAGTAAATCATCGTAGCCGAGATGTATGCAGCGAGATAGAGTTAAGCGGTCGTTTACCGGGAATATTAGTAGGTGCGACTCACGTAACTCACTCTGCGACTGTTGAAACAGTGCGTCGTCGTGATCGTCGCGGACGTCGTTGTCGTCGTCGTCAGACGTTCTCGTCGTCGTCGGAGTGTTGACTGAATCACGAGGAATCCAAGTGCCCTCGAATCAATAAAGTGTAGCGAACTCTCGACGTAGGCGTGCGAGAGAGAGAGAGAGAGAGAGAGAGAGAGAACGAGAGACGAACGAGGTTGAACGAGAGAGAGGTAACGAGCAGATCGCAGATTTCGAGGAAGTCACGAACGGTAGCCGCGATACTGATAAGCTTTATCGGCGGAAATTCATGCTTAGAGGCCACCATAGCCTTTCCGAGGCTAGAAACGGCATCGCTGCTCGCCAACCCAACCCCACCCCTTTCTCACCCCCCACGGCCGAGTCTCCTGCGCCCTTTCCGAAATGCATCACGCATAGGGCATTCCAACCAAATATTATATTGCTTGGATGGCGTATTCGAATCGTATTTATATTTTTGCAGGCGGGGAATCGTTAATAAAGGGTGAGAAACGTTTTACAGGATTTTTCGGAGATTTGTGATATTTTGGAAATGACGCCAACAATATCTGCTTTAAGGGATTATGGGAGGAATAATGTTTGTTCTTTTACGATATTTTCTAATGATGCAGAAACTCTTGTCCAAGAATCGTCTGCTTTACCAATTGATTTGAGAAATGATTTTTATATATTTTTGATATTTACTAATAATTAAGAATCCTATGACGAATAATCGTGTAACTTTCCAGATAATTGGAGAGATGGTTTTGACATTTTTTAGATATCTACTATTAATTTTTTAGAATCTTACGCCACAAAATTATTTATTTTATTAGATAGAGAAATAACTTTCCGTTTTTACATTTTCAAAGAGTTCAGAATCTCAACACAAAAAATCGTGTACTTTACTAGATAATTGGAAACATCATTCATATATCTTTTTGACATTAATCAATAATTCAGAATCCTACGTCAAACAATCGTCTCCTTTACTAGATAATCAGAGAAATAATTTTTTCATTTTTTCGACATTGTCCAAAAATCCAGAAATTTCCCCAAAAAATCATCTCCTTTACCAGATAATTAGAGAAATATTGTTTACATTGCGCCAACATTTCTCAAAAACCCAGAATCCCTCCCCCAACGAAAATCGCTTTTTATATTATAAATTTTCCGATTATTACAATTTTTCATAGAAAATTCTCGACGATAGAATAAAGAGTCAAATTTATTTTGAAAATATACTTTCCGCTAGTTTATTCATACCGTAAAAAATTAATATTTCTAAATAAATGACGAAAAAAATGCTTATTATATTCGCAAGATTCGGGACTCTCAGCATTTCGAAATTCCCGTTAGCCACGACCATCCGAGTCGTGGCTAACGGTAAAATATATATTTAGGCAAGCGTTTTCAGCGAACCGGGGTAAAAATAATTCTCGTTGAGCGGCGAGTGATATAATAAAAGGTTGCGAAAGGGAGAGAAGGAGAGAAAGAGAGGAAGGGAAAGAAAGAGGGAGAGAGGGAAAAAGACGGAGAGACCGAGAAGGCGGGGGAGCTGGTGATATGAAAAGGATTCGGATAGCGAGCCGGAGATTTATCGTCGGCCTTCGTACAAAGTCGAGAAGTCTCTTTAACGGCCTCGAATAGTTTGAGAGGTACAGAGCGGCTCGAGCTCGCGGCATTTACTCGCCATGGGCAACTCAACGATAGCGGATGTAAGCCACGAAACTATATACAAGTTATTCCAAGCCAAATCGAACGGTCAAAACCTTGAACCCTGCCGAAACGGTTTATGATTTTTTTTTTTACTTTCATTTAATCTCAAAAGCACGCCTGTTTTTTCAAAATTTGAAGATTCCGCTACAGCTATTGGAAAAATCAAAATCTACCCCCAAAGAAGAGAAGACATGCTTCGACATGAAAAATTTTGATTTTTTTTCTGTGATTTCAGTAGGCTAAAGAACGAGGTTTTCGAAAATTTCAGAGTGGGATCTTTATCGAAACTATTTTATTTTTATTTTTATTTTTAAGCAAAAAATAAAAAAAATTTCAAATCTATTTTTTCGTTCTGATTACGATTGTCTGTCTGTCTGTCGGTAAGAATAATGATATTAATAATAATAATAATGATAATAGTAATCATGATAATAATATTACTAATTTGATATAACTTTCAATAATTGAATATTTCTTATTATGGCAACAACAAAATGTTTGCAATAAAGACCACACGCAAAAAATGTGGCTCTATTTTTTGACTTACTGGATTAACAAAAAAAACATAAAAACAATCAATCATGTCGAAAAATGTTTTTCCTTATTTGGTGTTAGTTTCTTATTTTAACAAGGATGCGACCCTTGGATCTAAAAATTCTGAAAAAAAAATCCCGGCTCTATTCGGGGTCGAATAAAAGCCAAAAAAAAAATCATGAATTTTCCCAGCAAGGATCATCGTTTCGACAGTCCATTTTGCCGTGGAATACCTCATATATCTACATATAACTAACGTATAGCCGAGTAAGCGGCTCACGCTGTTAGCGTGACATTCCGACGTTAAAACATTTCGCGATTCGGACTTTTGAAGAGAAACCCGTATAGAGACGAGCGCCACCGGAGAAAAAAACAAACGACATCGCACACACGAATACACCCACGAACGAGCCTTAAATCTCGTTCGCTATTCCTTCGTCGCCTTTTATCACCCTCTTTCCACTTCAACCCCATCCACCCCCTCCCCACCCTTTGCCGATGGCGCGACCTCCGACTCGCACAATTCAGCCTCCATATCTTTGCCTCGACTTCTCTCTGGCATGACATTTTTTTCGCCATCAATTTTTGGGACATACTTCAACCGCGATATTAATCGCACGTCATCGATATACCGACGTCGATCACGCCAAAAAAATATTCGAATATATTCGACTAGATCGAACTGGGAGGGATTCCGCCTCCAGTACAGTCTCCCACAAATTTGCTCCCTCACAAATCCATTGAAGGTAAAAAAAAAAACGGTTAAAAAACCAGATCAATTCCAGACAAATTAGTGAGAATAATATCGAAGTTATTATTCGCCCTCGTGGAATTAATCACGCGACCAATCATTTTCCCTTTCTCCACGGCGGGAGGTCAGGCGGGAGAGGGTGTAATTTTCCCTGCCATCCCGGTAAGTGTGTCAGTGATCTCTTATCCCCAACGTCGCTTACAACTTGTTGCGCGATAACGTAACTCCCACGAAACCCACTCCCAGACTTACCTTCTTTCCCATGATTGACGTTTCGAGAACATCGAGCTAGAAAAAAAAAAAAAAAAAAAAATAAGAAACAAAAAATAAAATAACCGTCAGATGTTGGATAACGAACTAACGGGTGGGGTATAAAGTACGTAACGTAGTGTTGCCAGGTGCTATTCGGCCGAATAGCTTATAAACGCACGTGCAAGTAGGACCGGCGACTGCTTACACGTGTGTGCGTGTGTGTGTGTGTGTGTGTGTACGTGTATCATTGACGGTGAATGGGTCGAGCGGCGCGTGCCGTGATTTTTATTTGATTTACGATAACGCAGAGGGCATCGCAGAGGGGAACGGGAATGGAGTGGGTTCGCTCGACCAACGGGAGAATGGAATCAGCGACTGAGGGAGTCGGAGAATGAGTGACTGATAGACTACGATGGCCCGATGGAGGTGCATCGAGCTTCGGCATGGCGGCCCAGAGGCGGCGGGGGGTCGGTGAAAGAGGGTGGGGGGGAGGCAGACACGAACTCCGAATCGCTCGTTAGCGATATTGTCATTGCTTGGGGCATCCGTTCGATCGTTGGCGCGGGTCGGGGATGGCACGTTAAAACCAACCACCACCACCGCGCAACGAGCCAGCACCGTACATCGTGTTAACCCCCCCATAGACGGGCGCGGGCACGCACACACACACACACACACGTTGAAAACGACGGGACGGCGGCATCGCTGGATAATAGTCTCTCGCCGCAGTGACTCGTTGCATCTACCTGTGCATATCCTATGTACACGTACGCGTCGTAGCTACATATAACGCACGCGTTATGGTTATGGGGTACGGGTGGCCGGTAACGCACGTTCCTGCGATGAAGCAGTTGACGGTGGGGGGAAAAAAAACGTGCCTTGTAACTTAGTAATGATGAAAAATGACATGAGCCTTTTTTCTGTGGCGAGTACCGCTTCGTTGCGAGGCGTTTTTTTTTTGTTTGTTTTTTTTCTTTTTTTCCGTTATGCGAGACACGTGTCAAAGGTCGATCGCACGTCCCGATCGAATCGGTTTACAGGTTGTACGCAATCGGCATGGAGAATCGGTCCGTGTGAGAATTGAGTGGGGCGAGATGGAATAGTTGTGATGTTGCAATACCAATCAACGTGTGTATGTTTTTTTTTTCGCTTGAAGGAGTTTAGGTGGAACCAACGGGACTATGTAACATTTATGGAATTTATTTTATTCGGGGGAAGATGTGGAATTTATGGAATTGATGAAGCTTATGGTGTTGATGAAATCGATAAAATTGTAAGGTGTAAAAGAAATTGATATTGGAAAGATGATAAGAAGCTTTGACGCGAGCCATTTTGTTCTGGGTAGCGGCGTAATGAGATTTGTAATGTCCTCGAGACTGCAGAAGATATTTCAGCAAATGGAAGGCTCATGAATTTCTTGCCACGATTCTACGTAACTGATAACCAATTTTATCGACATCGGGTGAACAGTTCGGTAGGAATCGCGAATTGCGTTTTCGAGGTGGTCGAAATTTGTGCGCGCATCACGTTGACCTACGCGCGCCTCTGCCGTTCGTTTCGCCAAGTACATCAGCGGCTATTAAAAAAGTTGTTCTTGAATTTTGAAGGTTCTTATATCGTACTCCAATAAAAGCTTATGGGCTTCCAAACGGAAACAGGTACATTTTTTTAATAGTACTTATTTGCTCAATGAGAAGTTACTTTCATTTCGAAAATTGCTACAATTGCACTGTATAAAATGAAGAATTATTCTTATTATCATCAAAAAATTATAAATATCTAAAACAAATGAGAGACAAGCGATAATTGCCAGGCGATAATTATTTCCATTAGTAATATTAATTCAGAAGCAATCCCAAGCGCAAACCAAGTCAGTTCTGGAAGAGTTCTTGCCCCGAAATAAGGCCCAATGGGCTTTAATTCGAAAAACAAAATCCAAATATCGGCCCAGTAAGACCTGTAAGCAGTTAGGACTCTTATCGGAAAAAACCCGCGACACACCCGACGGAGCAATCGTCCGGACGATTGATTCAGTGACTGCGCGTGCGCGCGCGCGACTCACAAGTGTTATATACCGGTTTCAGATCCACATAACCCGCTACATAAACCGGCTAATAATATCGCCCGGTGAAGCGAGTTTGTCGGCGGGGGGTTCGAATGCGATTTCGTGCAGTCCGTCGTATCATCCGAACGTAGCGAGCGCGTCGGTTTCGTAAGTCTTCCTACGTTCATTGTACCCTAACCCGTAAACCCGCGCGCCCTTCGGTCTCCCATCCACGGGTTGGCGGCGTGGCGGGCGCGTGATCGGATAATATCATCAAGCAATATCGCGCGAATTCAAAGTGACTGACGTACAAAAGCTCGACCCGTCCCACAACAACCCCGGGGTTTCACAGTCGATGCTAATCGCACGTCATTGAAACTATCACGTGATCACGAGTGAACGCGCCCGGGCATCGATCTAACCTAACGCGCACGGACTGTGAAAGGAGACAGGCAGCGCCAGAGTGGCAAGACGGAACGTAAGTTTGTCGGGGTAAAATGAGTTGCAGACAGCCATGCCAACTTGGTGGTTTGCCCGATGAATTTTTGGGGGGGGGGTTTGGAAGGTGTCTATGGTGGGAATATTATTTCATGGTGTCCTTGAAGTCCTGGAATTGTCTTTGAATTTTGCTTGTCCTTGGAAAAGTCCTGGAACGTTCTCGAATTACTTCTAATGTACTTGAAATTTTTATTTCTTCTCAATTTGAGTCTGTTTGGAAGCGTATATTGTTGTAAATGACCCTAGAAGAGTGTGCATCTCAATTTTGCTGAGAGGTGCATGTATTCGTGCATACTGAGTAGTTTTTTAAACTGATTCCAACATGTGCAAGAACGATTATTGAAACAATAGTTATCACGATACTAGTAAAATTCAACATTTTTTTATAAGTCTTATCTACTTTGACTTTTGATCAATGCCCTACCGCAACCTACAAATGTCCTGAGAATTGTCCTTGTATTCGTTCAGCGGTTAGTGGAAAATTTGATCATTTTTAAGGCCGTCCGGCGTTTTTTGGTAGGAAATTCGGTTGTTTCGATTCTGATCAAGAATTTTTTTTGTACGCACAAGAAATAAGCACAGTAGCGCATGCTCCATGAAGGAAATTATTGGTCTTGTATTCCGTCGGCTCTCGAATTCGGAATACTACATTTGTGTTTCCATTATCGGTATTCCATGGCTACACTCGTTGCAATACTTTCGTTTCAATTTCACATGTTTTAGGTTTTTCTTTTGTAGAAAACGCACAAGATTCTGGTGGTTTTTTAAGTCGATACTGATGTCAAAGTACCCAGTGGCTTGTGGCAGAACTTGACGAGGTCCCTAGCGGAATCACAACATTCTGAGTTGGCAACACCGGCTGCAAACCAGACCGCGCTGCGAAAGATGGCGCCGGAGGGGGGGGTGGATCTATCCGAGCCCGGTGAGAGACTTGAGAACGCAAACGTCACACCACAGACTGATCCAGGTTCGTAATGCACCCATACATGAAATTATAGAAACACATTCGGCTTTGGCACGGACCAGGAGCCAAAATACAGTTCGGTCGCCTGCGACGTCGGTTCGTCCCCGCGCGGCGTTGCACCAGTGCGCCTCGCGCGTCTTTCCACCGAACGAGGGATCCCCCGGCTCCGGCCAAATTCGTGCGAACGATATCACGTGCTAACACGTAAATCGGGACGGACGGGGGAATCCCCGAGCCGTGGGGTTCGCGTCTCACAGTTGAAAACTGACAGTGCGGCGATACGTATACAGTCTGCGCGTCATCCAACCGGCATACGGGCCCGGACGTCGTTATATAACCAGCGTTCTATATATTACATACTATCCCAGTGGATATTCCCCCTTAAACCCGCCCCTCTGCCGCCCCCCGCAGGCTTGCGTCAGTAGAAACGTGTACACTTTCGAACCTCGGGGTTTGGGTTAAGTGCACGTACCTATCGCAGTGAACCTCGACGTTCACCCGCGGTCTCCGACCCTTCCTGTGATGATGCACTTTCGTGCCCTTCTATCCCGGGCTATACGTATCGTTCTGTTGCCCGGGTTGCTAACTAGATCCAACGAATGCCCCCAATAGCTTCGGGGGGTAGCTGTTTCGAGCTTACACGTTGCCCGGGGTTTTCGTCGTACGTACAATGCATTCGATCGGGACGAATTTGGCCGAACCGGTTGTCGAAGGGACGGCGATTAGATCGCAATAATATGTTCAACGATGCGGGAAAAATTTTTATCGGGGCGTGAGATAATTGGCACGATGACTGACTGTCGTGTAGAACGCTGGCGACGCTTGAGGTGGACTGATGGTATTTTATATTTTGTTGTTTTTGTTATTATTATCACTGTTCTTATTTTAAAATAAAGTACCTGGAAGAGTGTTAGATTTGAGGACTTAAGTCGTCATAAAATTATACGATTCTACGATTGTTTCAATAATAATAATAATAATAATAATAACAACAATAATAATAATGATGATATTTGTATAGAAATAATATTACACCTATTATTCATCATCACTGTAATTATTATTACCATCATTATATTCGCACGCTAGCGAGGATGAAAAATTTCCCCGTTAGTACGTCCCAACCGAAAGATTAAACTGCAATTATCTCGCGATGAGTTTATCCCGAAAGGAAAGGGAGGAAGGAAAAAAGAACGCAACGTCCGGTCGAGAATAAACGTTGCAATTTGCGCGAATCCTTTGTGATACAAATGTTCGAGATTAATGTCGCCGGGTTGTGAAAAAAATTTGACCGAATTAACGCGGCGTATGAAACGACAAAAGAACGGTACCGTCTGGTTTTGGAGGGGTTTTGGGCCGTGTATTCTCCGGCTTTCGGAAACTGGCGTGGCGGAACGAAAACGCGAGTTTTGAATTGAAAAAGAGAATATCATTTCTTACGAAAGTAATTCCTAGGAGCTTATGTACACACACACACACCCACTTGTGCAGAAGGGCGCTATCGCCGCGGGATGCGTTAACGTATAGCGCCAAATGAATAGGAAATGAAAAATAACGTCGAGAATGAGAAAGCGTTAGTCCCGTAGCCGGACATGTCCGGTGCGAGAGTGGAGCCACACAGCGCGGCTAGCTGCACCACCACGGTGCATGTGCACCGTTCGCTGTTCGGACACGGTGCGAGATACGCAATGAGAGAAAAAAAAGAAGAATCGCGAGAGAAGAGCGAAGAGCGAAGGGAGAAGAGAGAAGAGAAGGAGAAGAGAGAAGAGAGAAGAGAGAAGAGAGAAGAGAGAAGAGAGAGAGAGAGAAGAGAGAAGAGAGAAGAGAGAGAAGAAAGAGAAGAGAGAAGAGAAGAGAGAAGAGAAGAGAGAGAGAGTAGAGAAGAGAGAAGAGAGAAGAGAGAGAGAGAAGAGAGAAGAGAGAAGAGAGAAGAGAGAGAAGAGAGAAGAGAGAAGA
>OZ020175.1:3393303-3421828 GCA_963971145.1 Sussaba pulchella | reverse complement strand
GACTTCAATTCTGCGAGCAAAAAAAAATGATCTATTCAAATTTTCTTTGGCGTAGGCACGACGTCGTTTCCTTCCGCGAACAACGAAGGATTGTGAGATATGAAAAGTCCTTGGTGCATTTATACACATATACATGTATACGGAACAAAACTTGGACGACAATCTCATCCACTTTACAGCGTTCTCTCGTTTCGATTCTGGTTCTGTAGATGAGAGCAAGTTTGAATATCGATGTTCCTGAAATAATGGCATTCTTCGTGACGGATTTTACGTCTCTCGTCCGGGAATGATAATGCCAAGAGAGGAACGAGATATGGACCAGGCGCGGGGCGAGGGGGAGAGAGGGTGAGACAGCAAAGAGAGAGAGAGAGAGAGAGAAAGATAGAAAGAGGCTACGACCACGAAGACGATTGCGACGACTAGTAGAAGATCCCGAAAGACGTCGACGCAGCGTCCTCTCTTGTACGAGTATTTCAAGTTGAGCCAAAAGTTTCAGCCGCGCGCGAGAGGACGACCGGGGAAATGCGAGGACGATACCGCCGCGGAGCCGCCACGGTGTATAGGTATCACTTATGCATGAAAGGTTGGACAAACTTTTAAGACTTACGAGAGAGAGAGAGAGAGAGAGAAAGAGGGAGAGGTGAGAGAGAGAGAGAGCCGTCGCGACCCGCGATACCCCCATCTAACCCCAGATGGGCCCTCCACCACCCAACCTCCCGACTTCCCCCACTCCGTCCCCATCGGCCAACCGGCTTTCTCGCGGTTTTCAGTAATTTTCAAAAGCGTTTAACCGTTATCTCGCGAATAACGCCGCGCGACCTCTTCTACCTCGTTATCTTTTCTCAAACTATTTCGCTACGTTCGCGAGTCACCCTCCTTTGCCCCCCCCCCCTTCCACCTCCTCGACCGACGCTGCGGGTACCCGAGAACAGATTCATACCCACATGTACATATAGTCGAATAATTTAGATATGTAAGCGAGGTTATACTGTACATAAGCACGGCGGGCACATGAAGCCGAGAGATGGCGCAGATAGAAAATGCTTTATTCACGGGCAAATACATTGTCCCGGTGGCGAATGGAATTAATTTAATTGTTCACGAATTGCTGTCGGTGTAGATAACGCTCGTGCAATTTGATGAAAAAAAGAAAAAAAAAACGAAGCGAGAGAATGGAGAAAAAAAAATGCAGTTAGTCGAAATGAGTTATTCGGTACGTTAAGCCTTTACCATGAACACGTCTGCGCTACGTTGCAAATTAATATATCGCAATTTGTAACCTTTCCGGAAAAAAGGGGAAAGGAAATATTTTTTCGTTCCACGATCACATAAAAAAAATATGCGTACATGTGAAATAACATTTCTTTGAATTTTATATTAATTTTATATAATTTTTGACTTATTTTTTATATAAATAAATATTTGTATGAAAATATATTATGTAGATGTATGGAGTTCATAGAATAGTTGATAAAAATTACACTGTTTTATTCACAAGGCTCGATGATGACAAATATCTAATTTTTATTGATAATTTTTATATAATATTTGCCGCAATACGCTTCTATAAAAAATTGTCAAAAAAATGACTCCGAAATAAATAAAAAAATTCGTTTTCCTCGAACTTTCGTCGAAGACAGAAGTTTGAGCCGCAGTTTGGTGGTAGGTGTTTACGCAAATCGAAGGAAGTCCATCCGGAAGTGCCGTCGACAGCCGGACTCCACCTTCTCATACTTAAACAAACAGCCCTAAAGCTGCCATTTGTTTTTATGGAAACGGCCGTTGACACGGAGACGTCGTTTCCCTCGTCGCACGTTTTAATGAATTATATATATATGTGTACATCGCTACGTTGTATATCCGATTACAAATCCACACCGACTGCATCTGTAATAAATGTATACACAACATATATACACGTATATACACACACGGACACACTGAGTATCTACGTATGTACTCGATCATCGCAACCGGCGGAGTTACAGAAAAACACGGCGGTTAGGAGCGGCGATACGGAGAATGTGAAAGAAAAAGGAAGAAAAATATATAAAATTAACGTTATTTCGTCGAGTGTGACACTCATTTTACCAGAAAATTTATTCGAGGCCTCGGCAACGACACGAAAGCGTTACCGCGCGGACATCTCGAATGGACTGTACGGCCATACATATATTATTAGCTCGCGTGGTCCTTCCAACGAGCCACGGTATGCCACTCTGCCCACAAACACACGCACACACACGACCATCCATGTCCACGTTACATTCACAAAAGAAATGTATACCCATGCGTGCGAAGCTCGCAGCCACCCCGATAGGAAAGAAACTTATTAAAAAATTACGAAAAAACGGGAAAAAAAAGAATTTCCGCAAAGTGGAACGTTTCGAGCGTCGTGCGCTGCAAAGGAACGAGGTGGAGTTGCGTATTGTCGCGTGAATGGCCGAACGAATGATAAGGGGGATGAGTGGAAGGGGTTTGGCCGAGCCGGAATCTTTATCGGTGTGCGCGGACTCTGCACAATAGGATATACGTATGGGGCGTTTCGTCACAAATCGGCGGAGTAAAAGCCTTATGTTCTGCAAGGTGGTCGATGATTTTTTTTTGTATCTTTTGAATCCTAGGATCTTAGTAGTGTTTTTAGATTTTTTGGATCCTCCTTCCTCGCAGCCGCCACATTTTTTTTTGGCAAGTAGTGACTGCTATTGTGCCCAATTTTATTTGGATGACATTTTTTTCTTCGACACTTTATCGAAATTGAGGAATTTTTTTTCTTAAAATTGGAGAGAGCTTCATGTTCCTAATATATACATCAATAATATGTAATATATACATCACTATATATTTTTTCCTCGATTTATATTTACATATCAAAATATATCTCATTTATACAAGATTTTATATTCTATATATTTTTTATTTTCATATATCCGCAATAAAATATTTCATGTATATTTTTTATTCAGACTTTGAAAAATTCGAGTTTTTCCGAAATTTTAATATATGATCATGATTTCTTATCTTAAAAAATAATAGAATGACATCGATTTCGCGGAAAATCGATATTTCGATTACTTTCGATAGAAAATCGATATTTCGATTACTTTCGATGGAAAATCGATATTTCGATTACTTTCGATAGAAAATCGATTTTCTTATCATCCCTCCACATCGGGGCTTTCGACGCGGTGATTCGGGACAAAACGCCCCATACACATACACATGTATATATCTCAAGTACTCGTGGTAACCGAGCTTATGGCCAACGAAAGTAAGCGAGTGTAGCAGCAGCAGCAGCAGCAAAAGTAAAGCCACGACGGTTGTTATAGTTGCTGGCGGCGAGCCTGCCGTTGCTACCGGTGCTGCCGCTGCGGGAGTTTGGCGCACGAGTTGCTGCCACTGCTGCTGCCACTGGGGTGAGTGTGGCGCGCGCTGCGTGACCTGTCACCGTGAGCCCTGCTGGATTTATAAGCGGACGCCGAGTTATCGCATATTTACCCGAACTCCCCGGACCTCCGTCCCTTCCTCCTCCCCCTCCCCCTCAACGCCCCGGCCCCTCGACATTTGCCCCCCCCTCCCCCTCCTCGCCCCGCGCTCTTTGGCTGCTACTTCCTCCGCGGCCCACACGTTTTCCAGCCCTCTTTCCAACCTGCTGCACCACTCCTCCTCGATGACAGCCTGCGCAATGCTCGCCTCAAGCTCTAGCGCCCCCGTAGACTGCCCGTCGCCACAAAGATATCACGTGGTACGCACACACACAAACACACCCACGCAGATATCATCACGGACAATCCGCGCGGGTCCTTGATGCCCTTGCTCTTTCGTGGCCCTTCGGGCGACTCGCCTCAACGAGGTTTATCCTACGCGACGTTAATTAATTTGGCAACCTCGCGTTCTGAAATTTCGACCGAATTTCGGGTGACGATCTCTGCACAAGATGGCGCATCTTCCGGCGAGTGCTGAGCAATGGTGCCTGTGAGCTTTCGCTCTGAAGTTCTTCGCGGGTAGGCTGTCACAATGTCCTGGCAAGTACTTACACGGATTTTTCATTAATTGACACATCCTGGCTGTCAAATTTTAACTACGTGTTTCAATTCAATATTCTCTTTTTACTGGGAATGTTCTTTCTTTTTGGTGTGGTGTTGACGTTGGTAGCGAGAGAACCGGATTAAAGTCTGCCATTTGTCGACCATTGCACCTACGCACTATTTTCAACCGACGTTACGTCACGTTCTTTATCAACCTGAGCTCTGTTCGAATGTGTCGTGGATGTGTGTGCGTGTGTGTGTTTTGCACGTGTGGTGACACTACGGAGCTGGAGGACACCCCATGGAGCACAAACACACACACACACACGCACACGGCACTGGTAGTTCCGTAGCGAGAACGACGTCCTCGGAATTTTTTAATTCCCAGCACATAACACAATATGGCGGCGTCGGGCAGACGCGCGGTACGCGACGGTTTCGAAAAGTCACGTGAACGTGCTCATCTCACGGGCGACGTCGACCTTGCCGAGGTCGGATGTGAGAATATTGCTGAAAAACTCGTGTATAACGCTCGGCCTCGTTTCTTTCGTCGTGTGTCCGTTGCAAAACTCGTTTTTTTTTCTACTTCCTTTTGTTTATTCGCAGTTTTTTCATTTTTTTCAAGCATTGGGCGGTTCAATAACCATGTACGGGGTCGGGGGGTGGATCGAGTATTTGCGATGCACACGCGAGTATATTTGTATCTGTCCCCCAACGGTCGAACTTCCGGGGAATTTTATTAAGGCCATAGTCCTTGGGGGGGTGGGGTCCTTTCGGTCCCAAGCGCTATAAGTTGTGCTCTGAATTAGTTTTTTTTCGTTTTTTTGGAATGTAATAAGCGCCAAAGTATTCTTGGAGTCTTCAAGAATGCGGAGCGTTTGTTTTTGCTTCAAATTATAATTTTAACAGAGGTGAAAATTTTTTTTTTTTTTATGTCAAAGCGACTTTTTTTAACGGGCATATTGATAACTTTTTCGAATTCGAATATTTTTTTCGAAATATTTTAGCTGTGCACTGTCGAGATATTACACATTTAGATAAGAATTTCCGCGATTTACAAAATGAATATGCAAGAAGTATATATTTTTCTTGAATCACGAAGATAGAACTGTCAATGAAAAAAAAGTCGACTAAATTATGAAATGCATGCGGACTGTTTTTATTATTCCTTCTACTTTTTTACAAATTTAAACGCAGAAATGTTGTGTTGACCTCTGGACCCCGAGTGACCGTTGAAAGATCTATACTAAATCCATAAGTATATATATCTCAGGCTCTCATGCCCAGACATAGTCAGACACATGTACATATACTATTCAGTCGACCGGACAGCAATCTTCACTCTCATTTATTCATTTATTCTTTATTTTCTCCTTTTTTTCCGTTTTATTCCCCGTATTCCCGTGTTTCACCATTTTCCGATGTATCCCGTGTCGTATCGTTCGGTCTCACGCTATAAAATCCTCACAAATATTTCAGAAACACGTGAGGTTTTAAGTGACCGGCTCGGTTGCTTTTACGTACTAAACCGAGTGTCCTCTTTGGCCGTATACTCGGATAGGTCTCGTTTTCCCGTTGGGCTTCCGACGTTCGTACGGTACGAGAGTTTATACGTTTTCATGTACGTGTATGTGAAAACGTGTTTATGTGTGCACGGAGTTTCGGTATATAAGCTAAGGATCAGAGGCAAGAGGGTAAGTGTAAGTGGTTGGTAAGATAATTCGTCAGCGAGCTGTCCCGACCGTTTCCGCCAGAAGCCGGACATTCCTCACGAGTTCGGCTTCTCTCGTCCTCGAACGAAGGATAACCGGAGAACTCGACTACGTAACCTCTTCGGCACATACCAAACGACTTCGTCCGTCGTCCTAGCTACCTTTACGGTTTTATCCGTGTACGTCGGACTATCCGCACGGGCGCCGCGGACCGTACACACGAAACCAACCCCCCTCTCCCCCCCTCGTGGCCTCCGTATCGTTTAACGAGCGCGAGATTTATAGCCTGTATCGAGATTTGGTTATCAGCAGGAAACTTTTAACGAAATAACTCAGAGACCAACGTCGTATATCAATACGCGTACTCAGCAATGGACAGCGTTTTAAACTGCGTTCACGAATTTTTTTTTGATTTTTTTTTTGGCTTTTTCGTAGGACCAAAGTCCTACGAAATCTTTTGTCGTTTTTAGTTTTATTACCTGAGTCTATGGAAGTTGAGTGTAACTTCGGAATACTCAACGAAATGAGAGAAGGTCTCGTCGCGATGATAATGAGACGAGTGTTTTTAATGGCCGTTGGATTATACACACACACACAAGAATGTCCGGTGGATTTTTTTTTTTTTCTATTTTTATTTCGTTGCATGTTGACTAATCTGAAATTAGAATTTTATGGACGCTGAAACGCTGTTCTTCGCTTGGTTTGGTTCTTTTATTTTTTTTTATATTTTTTCTTGCGGTTGAATCTCGGTTGGATCTTTGAGCTACGAGTGCGGTCGATGCGGTTGCAAATGTATGTGCGCGTAATCGTTCGAGCGCACGAGGTTTTGGACGGTTCTGGGATATTAGTCACGTGAGATTATGCTTGAATTATGTTGGGGGAATTGGAGAGAAAGACGATTTTTATTGCCTCTTAAAAAACCCATTTAAATTATAGCTGGACTCCGTGCTTGTTCCGAGAAAAAATAGGATTGATATTGGGTGTTCGAATAATGCTAGATTCAAGGATCTTGGAACGGCGTAAGTGTAAAGAAATTTACGATTTCAACGTGACTCATCGTTCTGCGAAAATTTCCGATGAACCTTGAAACAGCGTTCACTCTATTGAATGCCAAAAGTACTTCCGCCATGCGCTGGAGGGCGCGAGCATGCGCAGTCGTGGGCCGAACGTTCGCAAACCCATCGAGTGTGGAACTGGCGCAAAATTTAAGCGAAAAAATAAATGCAAATCTTTAGAAATGCGAGTCATTAGCGCGCTTTGAGCCTGGATGTATTTTACCCCGCAGGAGCGTGAAATGAAAAGTTGTAGAAGATGGGGAAAAAGGGGGATAATCGGGCGATGTTTTTTCTCGCGGTAATGTGTAATAACGACCCGACAATGCGCCCATGGTGTGCATATATTCGGGTTATGTAAATATCTAAGGATGATAGACAAATATGTATTTTAGGGGGGTTTTAAATTGGGACCTTGTCGAATTTGGATCGCGCCGGGAGGTTCAATCGATTCTAGAAAATGAACAAAAATGTTAAGCTTAATTTGAGCTTTTTAGACCAATTCTTACTGCGCGCTGATTCGAGGTTAAGGTTCCCGTTTAAAATACAGATTAATTTTTTTATTTTTCGTTGATTATATTGATGGGGTGAATAATTATTCCTGGAAAAATTTAAGATGGAATTTCTGAGTACGAACCTTACTTTCACGAAAAACAATACACATATATGGGTCATCTTATGCCACTTTTACACTGTTCCTCTGACGAATTATTATCCGATCTCTCCAAATAATTTTGAAGTAACTAGAATATTAGAGAGTCCTAGGACCGAACCGTAATTGTGGCTGTTTGAGTAGGTTATGTGGGGTTTTTTACGTCAATATTGGCCCCCCGGACCTTTAGATATTCTAGTTATTTCAAAACTATTCCAATAAATTAAATGATAATCGTCAGAGAAATAACCTAAACGTCGCATGAGATGACCCATATCTATTTTTTCCGTGAAAATGAAATTTTTAAGCGTTAATTTCATATGGCATTGGCATTTTCCAAAAATAATCAGTCGCCCAGGCAAAACAATCACCAAAAGATATCAAAATTTTATGTATTTTAGACGAAAAACTTTACCTCAAATCAGGCCTGAAATGTTCGTTCATTTTTTGGAATGGATTAAGACCTCGTCGCAATGAAAATTCAAAAACGACCCAAATAAGAACCACCCTAAAATATATATACGTTGGCTAGTGCGCTGTGAGTTACCGGGATTTATCTATTCCGCAACGGATTATCGGAATATAATACACGGGGGTGTGAGAGCCCGAGTCAGGTGCTTTTGGCTTACCGGGCTTTCGCCAAGGATGTGAAATTAAAATGCATTCGCTGGGCAGTACAAGGCAAGGGATTCCCGCTCTCGCTTTCTCTCTCTCTCTCTCTCTCCCTCTCTCTCTCTGTCTCTTTCTCTCTCTCATTTTCTCTCACCCTCTCCCCTTTCCCCTTTCGTCTCTGGCGCCTGTTGATATAGCACCTATACACAGATAGCAAAATAATGCAACGAGTATTTCTCCATCAGGTACATTTGCCGGTGCTCGGATTCTCGCCGAATCAGCCGTTCATTATCTCGTCCGGAATTATATTATAGTTGAAACGGAAATTAGATCTCACTCTCCGGAACTGTCCGAGTTTTACATGTCTCTCTCGCTACCTCTTCGAGCTTGTCTTTCGATTTTTTTCATTGTTTTTTTTTTCGACGTACTTCGGTGTATGAACTTCACGAAAATCTGCTCGTTTTAATCTTACTCACGATGTCACGCGAGCTTTGGATTCGGTAAATGATTCACGTTTGCGTCACAAGCACGGATATGGAATTTTGCGGATGGACAGTCAATTGGCAGCCGAGTTTCGTAGGGGTTTATTTTAGATCTACGCCGCAGAACATTTTGTAGGGTTTGAAGGGACAGTTGGAAAGTAAGAACGTCGAGTTTGGATGGAATTTGAGAGTGTAACATCGTGTAGGATGGAGATTTGACGATAGTTCGAGACGCGGAAAATTGAGTGCGGGTCGGAGTCCTGAATATTCAATGTTCCGACTGGGAAATAAATAGAATTAAAATGCTCCGAAAATGAATGTCTCGAATCGGCATGGCTCCGACTGTCAATGGCCCGGAAGATCATAATCCCGGGAAACAAACCATTGGCGGGTCAAAACTTTTATAGGCACCAATCAGCCGTCTAACAAAGTAGTTGAGGCCACCCTACGCCGAGACGAAGTAAAACCATTATCTAAATATATCTCTCTGTATTCGAATTGCTGCCATCTTCACGCGATTGAACGATCAACGCCACTATACCTAGATATACGTTTTCTGGATTTCGATCTTTCGGGGCATTGACAGTCGGAGCCATGGCGATTGGAAACAATTATTTTTGGAGCACTTTAACCCGAGTTAGGGACCTGTCGGACCACTGAATATTGAGAACTCCGATCCACACTTGTTGATTTTCTTAATTTTGAAATTTTTGAATAAAAAAATTTTTTAAACTATCAAATTTCTAAATTTATAAAATTTTTAATTTTAAAATTTTTAGATGTTTAAATTTTTTAATTTTAAAATTTCTAAATTCTTAACTTTGAAATTTTTCAACAATTATGAACGATCGGGATAACAAACTCTCTTATTATTTATCCCGGTTGGATTCAGCTCGTTGTAAGGTCAATCGCTGCGCGGACGGTTATCAAATTCATATGAAATACTTATTACCTCACAAGTGACGTCGATCCGGATGGCCGAAAAAGTTAATCAACTGTCGTAGATTGGGAAAAGTCGACTGCACGTGAAATACGTAAATTTAGAAATCCATTTGAACGTGGATTTGAATATTTTACTAAACCGCACTGCGGATAGGAAAACTGAACACAAGTTCGGAAAGTCGACTCGTCAACTATTTATAATTGCAGTGTTGAATTTTTAAGCGAGTGAAATTGGAACCAAGAATCGATTCTTTCGTTTAGCCTAATGAAGTTAAAAGAGTTTCAAATAGCATACAGATTTGTTCTAACAGATTTATTCTCCACATGGGTGATCGCCATTGCTGTACTTCGACCTTAATTCTGCAACTATGCTCTTGATGATATTTCATGTTCATTTCGAACGTTAAAGTTACATTGGCGCCATCAAGTCTGAGTGAGGTAAGATTACCGGTCGGTAATAAAACCCAAGAGAGGTCACCCATTTGCATCCTAATGTTCATAATATGGATAGGCGTTAAAACAATAAACAAATAAATAAATGAATAAATAAATAAATAAATACATAAATAAATAAATAAATAAATAAATAAATAAATAAATAAATAAATAAATAAATGAATGAATAAATAAATAAATAAATAAATAGATAAATAAATAAATAAATAAATAAATAAATAAATAAATGAATAAATAAATGAATGAATAAGTCAATAAATAAATAAATAAATAAATAAATAAGTAAACAATCCCATCCCCAAAATATGAATTCTTACGAGAAAAATTGCGAAACGAGAATTTTCAAATCGAGATTGATGGAATAAACGAAGGAAAAGCGAGAAACGTGATCCAAGGAGTACCAAATTACAAGCTTATTCCTTGAGCTTTGGCGAGATAGGACAAGGGATGTGGGATGAACGCGGAAGAGAGGCGAAAAAGTGGAGACAAGCCGTCTGCGTCAAAGGAGGGCTGGTTTCTTTCCGGTCGGAGAAACCGTCGAGGGTTCCGTGCGCCATGCGCTATTCGTTATTACACGACATGAAACTCCTAACGATGGCAGCAACAGCAGCAGCCGGCGCAGGAGCAGAAATAGGAGTGGTGACGTTTCTCGTGGTAGTAGTAATGTATATGTGGCATAAAAATGTCCGGCGGTCATTCGCGAGGGCCCACGCATATCCCGCACAAACACGACAAGGACGTGCGGCTTTGTATCATCCTGGCTGGGCTGCTGGCGCTTTCGCGGGTCCATTTCCTTTTGGCCGCTGGTGCGACGACCCATCTTAACCGTACCATCCTCGAGACACACAAAAAATAATAATAATAATAATAATAGTAATAATAATAAAACAAAAACAAAAAAATGAATAACCATGGTAGCCATTCTCGAGCGAGGATCCGCATGGACTGTATAAAGCTCCTCAACAATTTCATTTCTATGGAGTATAATAAAAACAGGGGGAAAAAGTGGAGGATGCTGAAAAAGGAGCGAAGGAAGAAGAAGAGGAAGAAGAGCTAAGAGAATAAAAGGAAATGGTCGTTGGTTCCGTCCTTGCGAAGAGTAAACTTTTTTGTTTTTCTTTAACAAAAGTCATATAAAACTGCTTGGACCGCGGTGCGTGGACCACGCCGGTTTGTGAATTAAAAAACGGAACTTACCGTGAATTATTTCGAGGACGAAATAATTGTGCTCCATCCCTGAGGATAGGTGCTGGAGGAAGAAGAGAGGGTGGGGATCAAGGTAGGGAGAAATTGATTGATTGATTGATTGTTTATTATGCCCTAGTAATACTTTTGGGCAACATTTGCGGTTCGGCAGAATTACAGAAATAATAACAAAAGTGGATAGTAAAAAACACACCAAAAAAACTAAAAATATAATAATTAAGAACAGATGGATTTGCGGAGAAAAATTGAAATTGAATAAATCTTAGGAAATATTGATGTAATATTTGAGCTTATAAAATGTAATAACATGAGAAATAAAATTAGTTTATAACAATATAGTCGTTAGCTTGTGTGATCACGGTAGCTAGAAAAATAGCAGTTGAGAGGGAAAAAGAGAGGAAGAGAGAGAGCGAGTGGAAGAGAGATATTCAATAGACGTTCGAGGTGTGGTTGGGGTAAGGAATATAGTAAATTTTTGTTAACATCGCTGCGTTGATAGTGCGACGGAGAGGTAACGGGCTGGAGGGTCGATAATTAGGTCGATGTTTTCAGAAACAACGAGTCGAGAGCCAGGCGTAACAACGTGTTCGTTCGAGAGAGAAAAAGAGAGAAAACGAGAGAGAAGGAAGCTTTTCTCTAGCACTCTGTGAGGGTTCATTATACCTCGTTGCGTCTTTTATTCCCCTAATTGCTTTATGACGCGCTGTTACGTGTCCCCTTGTCCCTTCCCCGCGGCTCCCTTGTTCCTTCTCTCCCCGCCATCGTCCTTCCTACCGTGCAGTTGCCCTTTCCCGATACACTTCTCCCCTCCCATTTTCGACGGACCAACGACGACGCCGCGAACGCACGGACGCACACCCGCGCGCGCTCTGTACTCGTGTAACGGTACTATTTCGCTTGTATTCCACGGATAGACACACCGGGGCCTTTTGGATCGTATCGGGGCGATAACGAAAGGTCCAACACGTTTTTGGACCTGTAAAATGCAATTCGGTTTTATGATACAATAAATTTTGTCACAATTGTCGTATGATTCAGACGATTTTGGGGTGCGGTTGTTTTTTGGCGGATACTGGAAAAAACGCATTAAAAGGTATTAAATGTCTTCATTAAAGGTCTTCTCAGGATATTACGGTGATCTGCTAACATGGGGGTCACTTTGTTTAATCGACGCGACGACGACCCTTTCTGGGAAAGATAGGCTTGGCAGGTTGAATAATCGGCCCGAGGGAAAATAATGGAAGAAAGAATAACGTTTTTAAAAATCGCTCACTCTAATCTATAAAAAGAATTACAAGAAATGCCCTCATTGTGAGTTACTCGCCACCGTAGAATTCATTGCCTCGGTATTAAGAAAAAAACTATTCTATCGCAAAAAAAAAAAAATGCACCCCATAGGTGAATAATTGAAATGTAAAAATAACATAATCGAGAAAATCTAATTTTCGGGGATAAAGGACGTCGGTTGATGGTCCTTTGGCAATATGTTAATAATAATAATAATAATAATAAAAATAATGGCATGTATGGCAATACTGAGAAAGATTAAAGATGTATACTATATTGTCAATAAATGTCTTTCTCTACTATTACCAATAAAACCACTCAAATTTTCATTTTGAAAAGTCGTGCAATAGCGACAATTCTATCTGACCCCGGTCTCCCGTGCCGCCGCTCCGGCACCGCCGAGCACATCGACGCAACCGAATATAAACCCAAACCCGCGCGCACAAACACACACATACACACATACACACACGTGTATTCCGGTCACCCTCGTCATTCCCCAGGAGGCCCGACTTTCGGGGAGTTAATTGCGCCGTCGGAATTTCGTTGGCAAATTATTCTTTCATGCCTCTGGAGAGAGAATGTATTACTCTGTCTACCCCTCTTTGTTCTCTGTAATATTGCGTCTCTCTCCAACCTTCCTTCTCTTCTTCGTTCGAGCTTTTTTCCACCCTCTATTTGTGCCGCCCTCTCAATTCGACAAATACGACGTACAATGGACGTTCCGTGAGTTCGGCTGTATCGCAGTTCTTACATAAATGGAAAAAAATTTGTTTTCCACGCACGAAGGATCGGTGCGGCGCTGAAGGGGGGGGGGGGGGGGGTTGGGTGGAAGGTTCGCGGTGGTTGTGGAAGAAGAGAAACCGAATGAGCGAGCGAATCGGAGCAGAGACTTACGTATGGCAAACTGGTTCGCCGGTTATTATAATTAAACGACTGTCGGGGCGTGTGCGCCGATGTGCGAGGAGGAGTCGAAACTCCGGGGAAAAGGGTTATCGATCTGGCACTTGTGATTACTGAGAGGGTAGAAAATGTATTCGATTGATCCGTAACCCGAGGCGTCGTTCTATCTCCGCCGGGTCGGTTTAATTTGCGATTTTCTCACGTATCCTCAACGTTTCATCGTTCTTCGTATAGTAGACGATTGGTGAAGTTTAACCCTTCACCGTCACACTGGGTGAAATCCGGCCGTCGATTAATCGACGATCGGCAATTTTTTTTTCCGTTTTTATTTCTGGATGAATTATTTTTTAACATGTTGCTATTTGATTTCTTATACATGAACTTTTCGTACATTATCTGGAATGTTCGAAACATGTTATGTAATTTTTTTTAACACTTTCGACGGATGGTTTGTTTGCAATCGCTTTTTGCAAATTGACCTCCACCACTTTTGAAAATTGAATCCGACGAGTGTGCCGGCCGTGTTCAACAAATTTCCCGCAGCTAATTCGGATTGCTCTTCGGATTGATTCCGAGTGAAAATTATTAATCTAACAATAAATTATTCTCGCCTTGTCCTAATTATAGATAAATTTATATCATGTTTATGATAATTATCTTATTTTTGACTCCTATCAGGCTATTTACAATATATTTTGGGGGGTCCTCAACCCAAGTACAAAATCTTTATTTTGGGCCACCAACAATTCTTCCACAATTAACATGGATTGTTCTTCGGATTGCTTCTGAATAATAATGATTAATTCAAATAATTCTCACCTTGCCATTATTATTCGTCTCTTATTCGTCTTATCTATTTATAATTTTTTTATATAATAAAAATTATTTTTCGAAACTAAAATAACCTCCCACTTGTTGAATAAATATTATGACAAAATAAATCTGTTTCCGGTATGAAGCCCATGGATTTTTTATCGGAAGAACTCGATGTGTAATTTCGAGAAATCGAGATCAAGAAAATTTAGGATATTTTGACCCACTCGGTAGAATCCATTCAACCAATAATTTGAATCAATAAATCTTACGAATCATCAAATTCATTCATTCGATGACCAGCAACGAAAATTCGCGAAACGTGAAACATTATCGTAGTCCGAAGTTACTTCAAATTCCATTCCTCAGCTAATAGTCAAAGTGACTTCACTACTAGGCCACGTAAACAGAATGCGCTCGAACATTTCCGGTTTTGCCTAATTGAATTGGTTACCCGGGGATCTTCACTTTTTCGGACGTTCCCTGTACACACAGCGTCAGAGTGTCGAGCCACTCGTCTTTTGGCAAAGCTTTGAGGGTTACCCGGGGTCGGATACTCGACTTTGCCGAGTGATCAATATTTCTCTTTGTTCGGCGACGTCTCCCCAGACGGGAATATCCACATCCTCGTGGTTCGAGTGTCACAAAGACGTGCAAATAATTAATAAACGTGAGTGCATCTCAACCGCGTGCCCCCAAGGCACGAGTAAACGCATCGAACCGAAATAACCGATAACGTTGCGTTTGATATGCGATCAATCGATATCGTTGCCGTGATCTTTGATTCCTTATTTACGCTCGTCGAGACAATTATTTGATTGGGATCATGCGTCAGAGTGATGCCAATGAGATTGGAAAATTAAGTTTTCCAGTGTCACAAACAAAAATAATTATTACTATCATTTTTCTACTCTTTTTTTGATTAAATCTCTTTTTTTGAATTATTATTATTATTATTATTATTATTATAGTTATAATAATATAATAATATAATAATATATAATAGTAATAGTATAGTAATATATAATAGTAATAATAATAATAATAATAATAATAATAATTATTAAATAATAATAATAATAATAATAATTATTATTATTATTATTATTATTATTATTAATGATAATAATAATAATAATAATTATTATTATTATTAATGATAATAATATTAATAATGATAATAATAATTATTATTATTATTATTTTATTATTATTAGTAGTATTATTATTCAACCCAAATCCAGGATATATGATACTTTCCTGAATAATAATAGTTCGATTTATATTATCATTACCATTATTATCATTATTATTAATATTATTATTATTACCCCGGAATTCAATGAAATGAGGCCCAATAGGCTGATGGCATCTGCAATAGGTCGGATGAGAAAGTTGATGAAACGAATAGACGAGCGTAAACGTCGTGAAAGAATTGTCAAAGCCGTTGTGTCATTGCGGGGCGTATAATAAACGAGTCATCGTGACTCACGTAGGAAACAACCACTTGTTTCGACGAAGCCGTGGGCTTCGCACGAGCAACGAAGAAAACTCAATTCGTGACAATTAATCAGACCGTACAAGCGGCAAGACAGGGAGGAGGTCCGGCAGCGACCGGGCGTCGCGCTATAAAGTTGCGAGATAAAACGTCATCGATGTCGGGAATCTCGAGCACAATTTCGTTCGTCGAGGAAACGCTCGTGCTTCCTCATTCTTCGTACGTTTCGGTGCCGACAATTTACTCGAAGCGACGGGGAAGGAACGAAAAATTGGAGGTGACAGAGAGAGAGAGAGGGAGGGAGAGAGATTGATTGATTGATTGATTATTTATTATGCCCTAGTTTGACTTTAAGGCGGTATCGATTGCAAAACCTAACTCGGATTGCTCTTCGGATTGCTTTTGAATGAAAATTACTGATATAAATAATTCTCGTCTTGCAATTATTATTTGACTCTTATTTGTCTTATATATTTATGATTTTTTAAGATGATAAAAATAATTTTTTATTTTAGACTATTTTATTGTTGTGATATTTGAAATAGAAATAACTTTCTATCTATTTTATTCGTTAATCAAATAAATGTTATCTTGACATAAACCTGTTTCCGTTAAAAAGCTTCTAGGCTATGTAGGTACAACGAGAGAACCCTAAAAGTGCAGAAACAAATTACAAGCCCATGTCTCTCTTGTCCCAAAAACCCGGTAGTTACAATGCTAGAAGTTATGTGGCAATTAGTAAGTTAGCAGGCAGTCACAGACCGCTGTAAGTTTCAAAGAACCAGAAATAATAACAGCAGCAATGAGAATAAACTCAAGTTGACACTAACCGAAACTAGGAAATAAAAACAAAAATAAATTAAAAATCTAGCTCCGCAAATGCGCAGCGTAACGAATTACGTGCTTATCAAGTGATAATTATCCAGTGATTAACTAGTTACTGAGCAGCTACAAACCTTTGTAAGCTTATTACAACTAGAAACCATAATAGTAGAAACTAGAGCCGAGAGAGACGAAAAAAGAGGGAAACAAAGATCTTGAGACGAGGTTGCGAAGACTTTAAGGGTGATACGCGCACGTGGCGAGTATGCGAACTGAAGAAGATTCGTAGTGGTAACACAAGGAAAGACACACGATTTGTCAGAGAATCGTGTCCGTTCGGTGCTTCGACTCCGGAAGAACATGAAGTTCGAGCGCTGTACCGTATTATGCCGTATCTGTACGGTAGGGGGCGCAACGCGTCGTTCGCACGTGTACGGACCGCTACGCACCGGTCATTCTGGGGCGTCTCGCGTCCGGCGTCCGGCGCGTCTCTCATGACGACCGTCCTGCAACCGAGTCATCATTCATTCGACTTGCTCATATATATATATATCTATTTATACATATAGACACGTATAGTTGCATGTCTATGTCTATAGCGTGATTATACAGCACATCACGGGACGTTGATACAAGCTTGGCGAGTGTGTAGTACGATGTGCTGTATCGTGTACCGCTATCTCCATAACAATAAAGAACACGTCGATCCCTTGACTCACGATCACGGACCCTCGGAACAATTTTACTTCCCTCGGCCAAAACCACGGGACGTTATCGGAATGATGTATTATTCGACAAAAGCGAACCCTCGCTATTTCGTAATAGTCGGGTTTCGGTGGCCTTGTAATCGCGTATCGGAATACTCGGTTTATCGATTTTATTTCGAGATAATAATCAACATCTGCAGTTGTTTTTAGTGTGGTATCTTCTTAATATGTTCACGAGAAAGTACGGCAATTGTTTGTGTTAATAATATATCACACAGACATTACTATTATTATTATTTTTATTATTATTAGTCATTTGAAGCAAAAAAATCATTGAAAATCGTAATCGGATGAGAGAAATAGAATTAATTTTCTCACGTCATGACAATTCTCATAACTTTTTGACCCCTTCAATCCAATTTTACGAAATTTAGTGACAAACTATTCAAAAACATTAATCTACTACAATAAAAAATGTAAAAATACTATCCAGTAAGACAGTCGGAAAATTCCCACGAGAAACCGCTCGAATCTGCATTTCTTAATTCAGCGAGCCAATTATTTTTCCTTCTCAACGGTTTAAGCAGCCGGCAATCCGACTTTGCATGAAGCTAACGAGATTTCTTGAAAAAAAAAAAACAACATAAAGAAAAACATTTTAACGAGCTCGAATTTCGCACTCGCAAGTTTATTTTTCACCATGTTAGGGACGTGACCGAAGGGTTGTAGCTGCAATGGGGAGTTAAGTCCATCTGTAGCTCGCGATAATCCATTGCCAACCCTCGAACCGCGGACGGACTAACGCTCCGACGATGCATGTGAATGGACACACACGCGCGCGAGTGATTCTGCGAAACTGCCGGCGGCGCAAGTGCATCCGAGAGTGGATATTGTCCAACGGTGGTTATATACGTCCCCATATATACCTCTATGTATGTGCTTCACTGGTAGTTCCCATTTCGCGCCTAACCGCACGCGTGTGCGCCCACGAGAGCGTTGCCAGCAACGTGTTAATGCTCTGTCCACGCATACATCATACCCTGCCAGCCATATACATAATACACAGCTCGATAAGAGCTCGTGGTGCCGGAAGCGTCGTTAAGGACACGCTCCTCACTCCAAAACGGCGCACGAGTGAGAGAAAGAGAGAGAGAGAGAGAGAGCGCGAGAGAGATGGTTGAATAACGAGATTCGTGATTTCACGAAAATGGTAATGATTCTCAAACAAGTCCGAGCTTCGAACATTGCTTGCCACGATTCAGTGTAGCCTGCGACTAATTTCATCGAGATCGGTCGAGCCTTTCGAGAGAAATCGTAAATCGCGTTTTCGAAGTGGACGGAACGTGTGATACGTGCCATCAACGCCAGAGGCGCTGGGGACTCGCGCGGCCCGATGGCCGCGACGCGGATGTCCCTCGCGGAGAGAAGGTCATTACCGGCGACGCGCGTTCACGAAATCGACGGGTCCGAGCCGCGTGGATTAAAACGGTGAATTCGAGAGATAGGAATGGAGAGAGAAAGTTAGAGAGAGAAGAGGACAGAGCGAGAGAAAGTGAGAGGAACGATATGAGAAGCATCGAGCGGCGAGTGAGACGGAAATAGAGAGAGTTAGCCGTGGCCGGGTCGCATGCACCGGCCAAGTTTATGTCTCAATTATGATGGTCTCGAGCGTAATAACAATAAATGTCACATACATATTCGGCGTATGGAGCGGCGCGAAGGCAGGAGCCAAGTAGAACGATGAGGCACGAAGAGGAACGGAGCAAGGCAAATGGGATGTACGTATGGCAACAGCCACGGAGGGGTGGGCGGGGGGGGGCGGGTTGAGGTACGCAGATAGCAAGAGAATCTTGTTTGGCTTAAATGAACTTCACCGCCGCGATTAACCGTCGGGAATGAGGCAGCGCACCAGCTCGATGGAAAGCAAAGACGTCCTCTCTCCGCCATCTTTCTCTCTCTTCCTCTCTTTCTCGGGACTCGGGTCATTGCTTTTCCTATATATCTCGCAAGGTTTTCGTCCATTGCCCGAATGTTGGCTTCATTCGGTTTTTTATTTTTATTTCGCTGATTCTTATGAATAAACATGAATATGTGTCCGTTGAACGAGTGGCAGTCATTGGCCACGCGAGCAGGTGTATCCAGTCGTTGGCATGTCGGGTTTGCGATTTTACAAGGCTCGGGGTAGATTCTGCCAATGACTGTGGACAAACCGTGCGACTGAATGGCGATGAATATATAATTTTCGAGAAAATGAGAATTTCACGGTTTAATTTTCGTATCGCACGGCGCTAATTACTCGTGGTTTTAGCGACCAATGTCTTTTTGTGTTGCAAAGTGTGTGCGCTACGATCATGCGCGAGACGAGGACGCTCCGGTGGACGGCTGCTGCATCACCTGCCGCTGTTGCGTGGCCGGAAAAAATATAGACGAAGAAAACCAGTCGTCTGTACAGTTGATATCGTGCTGAGACCACAGGCACGCGCTTACGTACGTGAAACCGGTGAAATTACAGTTCTTACGCCGGAAAGCCGCCTCGTGCGGAGCGCTCGACGCGCAGCGAGCGGTGGCGCGCCCTGGCGGTAGCGTCATAGCATCATCGAGTCGTTAATCATTGTTCGGAGGTTTGAACGACGATGGTGGCAATTAACACGGATCCTCCCCATGATCGAAGGCATCACGAAATTCAAACAGTCTTCCGTACAACGTCAGTGTATTCACACGAATAGCTGTACTTTGTTCTGGTATCCGCGTATCGCACGGATACATATTTGTTCATCCATTATGCTCAATTATTCGTTAATTATTAATGACTCGGAGGAACGGACCTCGTGATTCGGGTTTTTGTGGCAGTCAGCCGTGTTGCGTACGAGCCCGCTCGTCAATCAACGTTCGACGAGTAGGGAGGCTCTGATTACTACGGTAATTAACGCTCCCTGTGTGGTTCTTCGGATAATCACGACATTTAGAACTACTATGAGCATCGAACGGACTAATTGTGGCTCACATTCCGTCCTCGCTATTTCATTTCATAAAATTGCCTCCAAGCGATGAGAAATAATTTCATACGAAAGTCTTTTCTCTCATCATTGTTTTTCTAGAAAATACAATTTTTTATTTCTTATACAATTACAAAATACAATTTATTATTTTATTCTTCATTTCGCGACAGTTTCATGGAAAAAACCTTCAATTTTTTCAGTTATATGAAAGGTATTTTTTGTGCATAGTTTACATATGTAGCTCGTATATATCTTATACATACTTTATTTATCGATTATATATGCCCAATCCCATGTATAATGTATATATAACTATATATCTCTTTCTACTTGGGTTATTCCTCTAAGACTCGTTACGGCAATAACCGAAAACCTACGTTACATTAAACAATTTGGTGGTTCGCTAAAGATAAAATTATCTTGAAGCACATTGCTTGGCGAATAGCGTGACCAAACGCAATTAATCGTGTCCTATACATTATCATATTATTTCGCGCCCCTCCGCCCTCGATATCATTACATCGTATTATCGTTGCAATTACAATATCATTAACGAGACGGTTCAAACGTTGCGATACACGATACATCAGCCCCATTTTCGCATCGGATGTAAACTCGTCGTCTAATTATTCCGCCCGTGAGCGACACGTTTCTTGCAAACCGAGTTATCCGGGTAACGAACGTTACACCCGGTATCTCGTGCATTTTCATCATTTTACGAGGATCCAGGAGTCGACGTCCCGGTAGCTCGCACCCCCGCCCCAATGCTAATGAAATCAAGGGGATGCGGTCCCTCGCGTATTTTTCGCAGGCTACCGCACCACTCGTGCTTACACATAGACACAATCACGTCATGCGTGTGCACACGCATGTACATTCGGTCTCCATCACGCTCACATCTCATTGACGTTCGATACGCCGAAAGCCCAACAACCGAACTTCTCGTGCCTTCGGCATCCCTCCACCCTATCCCATCCCTCTTACAAATGCATACTATAGACCCTCGCGCCCCCTCTCGGCCGCAGATCGATTTCCACCGACTCCGCCGATCGTCGATGTTTCGAGTTACGCAATGCCGACCCCTGGACGACTGCGAATGTATTCCACGTGACGCGTGAGTCACGTTCTTCCGTCGTTCCGCGTGTATAACAAATTCGATCGAATCCAGTGCTTGCCACACTGGACCACGCTCGAAGAATAAAAATTCGTGCGACGGTGGTGCGCATGCGCGAGACGTTCGCGACAGCGATTGGTCGGCGGCCGGCTTTCGCACTGCCGTCCCACTGGCGCACCAATCAGAGCGCGAGATTATTCGCGCCGGCGCTTCAAACCCTTGTGCAATTTGTTCCGGACCCTCGCGGTGCGCAATCTACTTGGATATTTATATGTATACGAAGCCAAGCGAGCGATATGTTTGCCGCGAGGATGTGTTTGTCCCGTCGAATCCCTTTTTCCTCGTACAATGGTAAACGCAGGCGGAGACGCGGATATCGCGTGTGCGAGCAATCGTTGTCGAGAGAGCATTTTCTCCTCTCGACGTATAACGCAAAGCCGAAGCGCGTGACTCACGCGCGTTACGCGTAGACTACGAGGCGCCTATATAAATACGAAATAGCGGAAAATCCGCCACTATTTATACGCGCAATGCCGACCGCGTAGCGGCGGTATGTACGCGTAAATATGGGGTATTTCGCGACAGAACGGACCGACGAAATTCTGACGCCTGCTGATCTCATTCGTGATTTATTTTGATATTTAATTCGACTCCAAAATCACCCTTGATTGTTTTTAGAATTTTTGGGTGCTCCTACAACCTTTGCGAAGTTTGAAATGACGCTCATATGAGGAAAAGCGTACTTCGAGATAATTGTTAATTTTTTTTGTGATTCTAATAGGTCGAAAAATGGAGTTTCCTAAATTTTTATAATAGGATCCTCATGCAACCATTTTACTCTGTTAAATATATTATCGATGATAAAGAAAAATGAATAAATAAATACATTTCTCAAAATTAAAAATCTTATTCAAATTTAAATCAGTTTTTTAAAATTGTTTATGATTATTCCTTTCTAAATAATCAATAATAATAATTATATTGACATGAATAATAATAGTGGTAGTAAACATAATAATTATATTACTAATTTTGTTATGGGTTTAAATAATGGATTATATATTTGATAATATTTTTTATTCTTAAAGAAAGAAATAGTTGCATAGCTCGCTCTGAAATTTACGCAAACTTCATTTATCGACCGCCTGGAATCACAAAAGAAAAAAAATGTCCAATCATCTCGAAGGATGCTTTTCCTTTTTTGGGGGTAGTTTATAAGTTTCTAAAGAGTTTTAGGGAGCCGCGAAAATTCTAAAACAATTCAGGTCTATTTGTGAGGTCAAATGGAAGCAAAAAAACAATCATGAAATGAATCGGCAGGAGTTAGTGTCTCAATCGTCCGATTTGCCGTGGAATACCTTATATATATAGCTGCGTTCGTTTGTGTATGCATGCGAGCACGTGTACACGTTATATGTATGCATATAAATGTATATATAGGCCGGTGCGGCGTTCGGAAAATCCACCGTAGAGCCGTGGCGCTTTACATATGGTTCATGGCCCAGGCAACGTTGTGTTTTCGAATTTAGAGACTTTGCGGCCTGATGTAGTTGAACGGCGCGGGTGTGCGCTACGGACTCGGTACTCCAATTTTTTTTTTTGGCGCGTCACACAGCGGTCTGGACGATAAACACGGCGCCTCACCAATCTACCACCTGTACGTGTATCCAACGTTTACACGAAACGTTTCGTGCCAAGTTTACAGTTCGCTTTTTTGTAATTTATTTTATCTTATTACGTATTTTTGTTTTATATTTGGACGGTAAAGCAAATTCCTCGACGTTGCATTTGAGAAGAAAAGATACAAGTTGGTGGGTCTCAAAATTGTTTCGTCGAATCAATGCCTCGAAATCCTCCTCCCGGAACAATAATAACGAAAATTTCATCCTAATCGTCCACTAGATAATTAATAAATTCCATTTAAATATGAATAACACCCTCAGGTGGTTCCAAAAATGCTTTGTCACCAGCTTGAACGTTAAAAACTTTCCTTTCTCATCCCACAAAAATCACCTCGAAGATGGCAGCGACAACGGTTGTCCATCTTCGTCCCCAATTTCCCAAACTTTCCATCAACCCATGTGACATAATCATCGAAATATATAAATATAAAAAAAAAGATATAAGATAAAAATCTCAAACGAACAAAAAAAAAAAAAATGCCTCGAAATCGCCCACGTACGTACGTGAGTATACACATGTATAATCAGATTGTAGGTTCACAGAACGTCACGTTAATGTACAAACTCGACATGTATGTATGCGAGAATCGGGGAATGGAGAGAACGAGGAGACGTCGTGAGCGTTCGCCGCCTTGGCTCCTGCTGGCCTCCCGCCCAATCCGATAAACCTTTTTACGGCCTCGACGACGAAAAACTTTCTTCGTTCCTCCCCCCCCGGGTGCTCTAATGATGGTCTTCGCGCTGTCGGTGACGAATCCTCAATTGGACCGTTTCTTCTTTTTCTCATCTGCCTCGTTTTTTCGTTTCGATTTTTTTTGTTTTTGTTTTTTTTTTTCGTTTATTTTTCTCTCGTACTCGAAGAGTTGTCCCGACGCGGCACGGAGCTGTGGAGAGTGAAGAACGACGTCGAGTGGAACTTACGAGGCAGTGGGATATATGTTAAGGTGGTTTTTATTTGGGTCATGTTTGAATTTTTGTTGCGCCTGGGTGGCAATCGATTTTGGGAAAATGAAGGAAGATTTTAAGCCTGATTTGGTTTGTTTGGACAAATTCTTACCACGCCCTCTGCGAAGTGAAGTTTCTGACTTGAGATACGAGGGATTTTTTAAATTTTTGGTTATTATATTTTGAGGGCTTGGGTTGGTGGAAAAATCTAATACTTTATGGAATTAACGGGTATGAATGCGATTTTCATGAGAAAAAATATACGTCATCTTATTCTAAGTATCTAATTATGATCCGATTTATTCAAGTAATTTTGATATGACTAGAATTTTGAAGAGTCCCCGGACCTCAAATTGATCGTAGTTGTTTGAGAAGGTTATGCAGTGTATTTTACCCTAATTTTGAGGAAAATGGGACACTGGGGCCCTCAAATATCCCAGTTATTTGAAAATTATTCCAATAAACTGGACGATAATCGTCAACATTTTTCGTGAAAATAGAGTTCATACGCGTTTATTCCATACAGTTTCGAATGTCCCCATCAATAATCCCTCCTCCCACCAATACAATTACCGAAAAATATAAAAATTGCATGTTATTTCAAACCGAAAACTTGACCTCGAATCAGCGCGTACTAAAAAATGTTCCAAAAACGTCAAATCCGGCTTAAAATGTTTGTTCCGCTTTTTAGAATCGATTGAGACCCAGGCGCGATCAAAATTCGAAATTAGCCCGAACAAATAACTACCTCAATAAACATATCTGTACATATACATGCGCATCTTCGTTTAGGTTGTGTCCAGCATCGTTTGGACACATCGTCGGGCCTTCTTAACGCTCGACTGAAAATACTCACTCTCTCTCGTTCGGTTCTCCCTCGTTGGACACGCGATAGTTCCGTGGAAACGTGAGACGAACGGTACTTGCTCGCTCGTTGTGCAACGGAATTATTACCGTAGAATTCCTCCGAGGTCTACGATGTGTCTCTCCGCGTGTGCACGAGTGCGCACACCGCAGCCCCGCAACCGCGGCGGAGAAACTATAGCTTTCGCGTCTCCTTGTTCTCTCTCTCTCTCTCTCTCTCTCTCGGTTCGCCATACGACACGCGGCAACGTGCTTGCAGTTCATCCGGCGGCTATCTGCGTACGATATAACCGGCGAGCAACGAAACCCCACGATCGGGAATTGGATGCGCAATCGTCGAGGATTAATCCTCGACTGTCGGGGTTACGATTATAACGTGAGCGTGAAACATTGATTGTTAGAGGAATCTGTTGGTACAATTTTTTGTCGTTTGTTTTTGTTTTATTTTGCAGGTCTCTGTTTTTTTGAAATCGCGGTTTGAGGGTAGGAAAAAAACGATGGAAATGGAAATTTGATTCTTAATTATTAGACTGAAGTGGACGTTTTGTAACGGTTACATGAGAGATGGGCTCTGAATTGGAGTTTTGGGAATTTTGAGGTATAAAAAACGCGAGAGAATTTCGTTAGACTTCAAGAATTAGGAGGAATTGGTATTTTCTGAAAATTATAATCTACGTAGATGGGGAAAAATCGAAAAAAAATGTCGAAGAAGGGTATTTTTTTACAGAAATAGTAATAACTTTTTTTTATTTGAATATTCTTGCGAAATATTACATATAATATTGGTACGCAATATAAGAAATATAAATATTTAGGTATACACTGTCGAGATATTATACTTTGAGATAAGAATTTTCGCTGCTTCAAAAGAATATTTATTTTGCAATATGAAGATCGAATTATTACAGTAAAAAAAGTCGAATTATTTTTCTTATCTTCGGTAAGTTCCACCCAAATTCAAACGCTGAAATATTGTGGGGTCCTTCGGACCCACAATGCCCATCGAGGGTTGACAGTCCATCGATCAATCCCTTCGAATTAACATAAATTCACCGGCAAACTCTCGTTCACTTCCGTATAATTTAACGACAGAAAGAAAGTAAAATAAATGAACGAAATATTTACCGTTTTCACGTTATCGCGATTGAACAAAGTTTCTTGGAATATTTTTGATTGGGTTCGACGGGTTATGTTGATGATGCGGATGACGATGTCGAAGAGAGCGAGAATGACGCGTGACGGCTATCGCCGTGTGTGACGTCCCTGACCCTTTTTTCACGACGAGTGCATGCATACTTGTCTTTCACCGAGCTCGATGTGACGAGTATCGCGTTCCGAGTGGATGAGGTACGAGCGAGGAACAGAAATTACATCTTCGGATTATCTATATATGTGTGTTGGTGTGTTGGTGTGTATTAGGGTGATTCTTATTCATGTCATTGCTTATTTTGATTGCGTCGGAGTCTCAATCGATTCCAAAAAACTAACAAAAATGTTGAGACTAATTTAACCTTTCTAAACCATCTCTTAGTACGCTCTTATTTTACGTGAGGGGTTCGACGTTTAAAATACATACGATTTTTCTATTTTCCGGTAGTTATATCGGGAACAGAGTGACAAATTCTTCCTGGAAAATCGTCATTCCATTTTTAGGGTTTCGTAGAGATCTAGGAACTCTTTTACGTAATAAATATATAAAATTAATAGATGTAATAAATGTATAAGAAAATGGAAATATAATAAAATCTAGCACTATATGAAACTAAGGAGGGTTAATACTAGTTTCACAAAAAAAAATGCATGTATGGGCTATCTCATGTGGCTTACACCATTCCTCTGACCATTATCATTTGATTTACTTGAATAATCTTAAAATAACTAGAATATTGGAGAGTTCTAGGGGCCCACATTGATTGTGGTTGTTCGGGAAAGTTATGCAACGTATTTTATTTCAATTCTGGGAGTGGGGACATTCAAATATTCCACTTATTTTAAAATGATTCGAATAAATCGGATGATAATCGTCAAAATAACCGTGTAAACGTGGCGTGAGATGACCCATATACGTTTATTTTTTCCTGCAAAAATGATAATCGAAAAATCGAAAATTTTCTGCCATCAATACTGCCACGAATCAGCGAGTAGTAAAAACTGGACCAGAATGGTCAATTTGGGCTCAACATTTTTGTTATTTTTTAAAAATCAATTGAGCCCTGATCGCAATCAAAATTCGAAAATGCATCTAATAAAAACCACTCCAGTGTATGTGTGTGCGTGTGTGAGAAAGCATGTATGTGTGCGCAGTCGCATCCTGAGTCAAGACGTCTTGCACCATCATCACGACTGTCTTCATCTCCCGGATAATTGTTTAATTGGGCAATTTATATCCGTAGCTACTAATTAAACAGGAAGAGCTACAGTGCAGCTTACGAATAACGCTATAGCACATACGCACCAACCGACTCGTCGACCTGACTCTCGTTTCGCACACTCTACCGAGCACTCCGCGTCACAGCGACGTGTAAAACAGGTCGAGAGCGAGATAAACCTTCGTCGTGGATAATAAGCTTCTGGCCTCCTTGTGTCGTAGGCCTCTCGGAAATTCCACTTAAAAAAATATGGAAAAAAAAATTATTTTTCTCTTTTTTAAATACAACATCGTTAAGAAGTGAATTCAAATGTGTGACGATCCTTGAACGATTGTTGATTTACTTTCGTTGTGTACTTATGGTGGACTCGTAGGTTGCGTTTGGAATTCACGTGTGGAATTAATAGGATTCTGAATATTTGAGGAGCTTAGAAACTAAAAAAAATTATCGGCCTTTTTCCCACGAGTGAAAAAATGTGGATAATTTTTTTTTCTTGTACCTATCATTTTTAGTGAGCTGGTTGGTTGAACTGGTATTTATGGTGGGAATTTTAATTGCAATTTCGTTCTAATGGAGACAAACCTGTCTTGAAGATATGAATATTTTATATATGATTATGGAAAATTGATTATATAATAATCTCACATCGCTCATGTATAATTAGGCCATATTGATCCGTCCATTTTTATGGTATCGATACACATACATTTGCACAGCTTCCACGATGGACAAAATTATCGGGAAATTCAGTTTTTCATTAAAATTCCATTCAATCACCATTTTTCCTTCCTTCAATCATTTATTTCCCGGTCTAAAATCACATCGAACCTTCGATTTCCATGTAATCGATACACCTACAGTTTTTTTTTGTACAGTTACAACGATGGAGAAAATTATCACGCAATTCAGGTTTTCATTTTCATTATTAAATCGCAATTCTTTTTCCTCTTTAAATCTTTTTTTTTCTGTTAAAAAAATCACATCAATCCTCCAATTTTCATGTAATTGATGCGCATGTATGTACAGCCATCACGATAGACAAAATTATCACCTAACTCCGTTTCATCATCTCAATTCAATTCAATCACAAGTTTTTTGCTTCCTTCAATCCTTCAGTATTTCGCGTTTAAAAATCATTTCATCCTGATAACGAATATGAAAAAAAAAATACCCTCGAATAAAACTAGCTGCACAAAACGAACAAAACTGCGTGCACATGCAACAAACAAATTTCAAACAACGGGCTTTACGCTCGAATCCCCCGAAAATCTCGGTGCTCCCACGTAAATAAGCTTTTACCGCGTGTGCCTGGGGATCGATTCGCGAATAACGTACATACAGGAATAAAAATGAAAATACGTGTACAGTTGGTTTCAGGGA
>OZ020175.1:3322406-3393103 GCA_963971145.1 Sussaba pulchella | reverse complement strand
GTTCCCTCCGTGCTGTCCTCTTTTTGCTTCTCATTTTCGATGAAAGAACGGGGGGGGGGAAAAAAAAAAAACGAAATTGAGAAAAAAAATATAGGAGCGAGGGGAGGGCGGGGGCAAAAACGCGCGCGTCTCGCAGTGAATATATTTTTTTGAAATGGTTACATTAGAACGGTTTCAACGATGTCGGCTCGTATCAAATACGTCTGAATGGCCGACGATCGTTCGAAAAGTACTTTACGCGGGCTGATAATGATGATAATACGGTCGTTTCTGACACGTGGCCTCCTCGTTACCGAGATAACACACCGAACTGGAGAATAAAATAAATAAGAACGAAGGGAAGGAAAAAAATATGGAAGACCGCGTTGAAATGCGGAATAATTCGGTGGAATGCGAGAAACGATCGAATGTTGTGATTGAAAAACTTGGCTAGCCTGGTTCATGATTATTTTCGAATGCTTTTATAATCTTTTTACCGTAATTGTAATATTGTTTTCCGTTAATTATGCGATAGAATCTTTTAATTATCTTTAAGGTTTTTAGCGAAAATGAAAAATACAGAAACTTCTAGTTTTACAAATCTTTGATAAATAAAAATTCCAATTCCTCCAAATCAATACATCCAAAATAATTTTTTATGAAATATTACATGATGTGATATTAACTTCCGAATACATAGAATACTACCTATGTATTTATTTTCGATAACTGAATTATTGAAATTGAATGATGTACTATCGGAATTTTTGATGATAGAAGATGCAATTTTCACAATTTAGTAGATTATAAAATCATTCTAAACAATTCGATTAAAACTCACAGATCAGTCAAATACGTCAAACTCTGTTTCCACCTTTCAATCATGTCCAAGCTGTTCTATCAAAAATAAAAAATTACAAAAACTCCTGTCGAAAAAAATCATTGATAATCAAAAACTTCAATTTCTCCAAATCAATCCATCCAAAGGAATTAAATCCATTCGAATTGTTTAATTAATTCCATCCAAAGACCAAAACAATAATTTGTCTTACGAATCCGAACTCCGGGTGACATCGCGAGTGTAACATCGTTATAACGTAGATGGACGAGATGGGGATACATCGATTTTCCAATTACAAGTGTGATTGATCATTCGGTCCGTGTTCACGCTAGTTAGCTATAACTAGTAGATGAGGAGAAGTTCCGAGGACGGAACAACAAACGCAATCAAATCCATATCCGATGGTCGTCGGACGGTTCCGGGGGTTGAGACGGGGTGACGGCGGGGGGGGGGGGGGGGGGGGTAACATGGATCAGCGCAGGTTGGACGTGGGCCACCGCGAACGGCCATCCATGCATACCGCATACCGTATTTAACGCTGCTCGGATATCAAAGTGTGCCCCAATGTCCTTTGACACGCCGAATATACGCGCGCTCGAGCACATTCCCTCGGGGCTCGTCGATTGGCTGCTCTAATTCGTCTTTCGAATTGCAAACCTATTTCAATACGATTTTCAGCACCGCGTTACTATATGCATGTGTATGTATATAGATATATATATGTAGCGAGGCACGCACTGACTCGATGGTTCGGCAAATAATGTCATTCGAATGCTGCTAACAAGAATATCGACGGACCAGTTAACATTCGCTCACGAGTGAATAATCCTTTTTTTTCCCATGATTTTCGTGAAAAAAGTTGAGGATTGTGAGTTATATGATTTCGAGAGAAATAAGTTGGGTAAAAAGGTAAGGAATATATTATTACGTATTCTTGTATTATGTAGATGATCATATTGTAATTAATATTATATATATATGTGTATCATTTATATAAATATATGAGTTATATTTTTTAACAATGATGAATACGATTCATATAATATTTACATTGGAGAATAGAGAAATATTATTTGATTAGATTTGGAGAGATATTCCTTGTCTTTGCTATTATCAGGAAATAATTTACTTCTCATTAAATAATATATTCTTTTTATATTCCATTATTTCTCTGAAAAAAAGTTGAAAATAATATATATTATTTTATGTTTTAATATTATATCATAAACACGATCATATCATATAAATTATATTTCCATCACTGACGAATACGATTTATGAAATATTTATAGAGATAAATATTTGTTTGGAATAAATTAACATTGTTCAATTCGAGTTTAAAAAACTTTCCACTCCATACCCTCCAGAATGAAAAACAATAACCAAAAATTTACGCGCACAAAAAAAAAATCGCACTTGAAGAAAACAAATGCAAATGATTTGATTCAAATCCGACCGTCGATTTTATTCCTAATTTCGATAGTTCGTCGAGTATAAGAAGAAAAAAACAAATATTCGCTCGTCCAATAAGTATCGGAATTTTGAAAAAGTCAAATAATTATTCGCGATGTCACGTGGTCGCATATTTCGATAGCATTATGAATCATAGCATAATCCAGTAGCTATAGCGTACCGACGAATACGAGTACGCTCGTCGCAACGTTTATGAGGCCACATCCAACTTGTCCAAGTATTCGTGGAGTATCTCCGAAGTTTTACACATATATATACACATATCTATATATATATATTTATACGTGTGGGTTCAGACGGCCACTCCGGTTAAAAGCCAGTGATAACCCGTCGACAGGATTATTAAACAAGGCTTTGGAGTCTTAAGCCTCGCCGGCTCAAGTACTCTCAGACAGTCAAGTTTAGCGGATAAAGCCCTCTCTCGGCTCGTCCCCGAGACTTTCCGTGCCGAATATTCTCCCGGTCAAAAGATATTGACGACGTTTTTGCGAATTAAAAAAATTGAAAAAAAAAAAGAGAAAAAAAACGAAAGAGAAAAAAAAAACTTCCACAGCGCCGCTATTGCGAGGCTTCCAATTCCGTTTTCGCATATTAAGTTTGAAATACGAGCTTTTAATATCATAATATTTTTTTTCCACACGAACGGACGAGCTGAAAATCATCGACGGCTGAACGGTTCGCGTCTCTCGCGTTTATAAAAATTATTCGTGCGAACGAACCCCGGTGAATAACCAACGTACTCTGATGTCAGCAGTGGGCAATGAAAATTGGTGAATTTTTTTTTTTTTCTCATTAAAAAGTTTTTATATTTTTTCATAACTGCGCGATGATTCGTGCTGCACGACTGGTTCTCTTTGACTTCGTGGACTACCGGGAAGCGGTTATTTTTTGAAATTATTATTTTTATCCATTTTTGTTTTTTCAGTCGAAGCTGCGACGAACACTTATTCTATGCTGATTCGGTAAAAGACCATTTTTTTCGTATTAAGGTTTTTGAGGGAGGCTACTATTTATTGAATTTGTGTCTATGATTTATAACAATATTATAATGAATTAAATTATAAATGTAGTCGTAGAAATTTAATTAATAAACTTAATAATAAATTAAAAAAATCATTACAATAATAATTATAATATCGTTTAGGAATTACAGATTAATCGAATCTATTTGTTCCTCTTATTTCTTCCCGAAGTCTTTTCGTCAAATTTATAACTTTCCGAATAAACCAGATGAATGTCAACATAATTTGGTAAATGAAAAATAATTCACTCACGAGAACTAAAATTGCTACGAAATTGAAACGAGGGATTCGAAAGTTTTTCTCACAGTGAGAGTTTTAGAAATAGGGGCTGGGATATGTTATTCGGGTTTTTTTTGCTTCTATCTGTATATGGGGTATTCCACGTCAAATCAGATAGCTTTGACCCTTGGGTAAAATGTTGCTTTCCAATTTTTTGCATGAATATATGTTGAAAATTAAGAGACCCGTATTTCGGGTTTTTCTATTTTGAGCCCCCGCTTTTGAGATACAGTCAAATGAAGTTTTTCAACCATTGACCGTATTTGGCCATTCGAATCGATTTATCTCAGCAATAGTTTTTTTTTTTCGTTTTTGCGCGCTATATACGTTAAAGATATTCATAATTATGTTGCGCAATTATGCAACATAATTATATTATATCATTATGCATATTATGTTATTTATTATTTTGTAACAACAAACAACGAAACAATTGAAAATTAAAAGTTAAATAAAACAAAAAAAGCTCATTTTATTTATTTTAATTTTTTTCCTTTCAACATATATTCATGTAAAAAAATTGAGAGGCAAAAATTTCGAACCAAGGGTCGAAACTGTCTGAGTTGACGTGGAATACCCCGTAAATACATATATAGTGTGTTGTCATAGGGGTTGGGATCTGGCTCGCTTCCACGATCAACCCTCGCGGAAATGTGAGGGCTGCGGAGTCAAGTCGTCCCTTGTCCGAACTTCCTCCCTCCGGCAACGTCGACGACGACGACGATGACGACGACAAGGACGACGACGACGACGACGAGAACGACATTCCTATTATGGTGCAGCCTTAACACATTGTTGGGAATGCTGCTAGCGACAGGTACTCGTCGATGTTCGATCGTTTGCTTTGGCTCCGTGATTCTTCGTCGAAAAACTCGTGAATCTCACCTCAAACCATTCCCAATTCTCATAATGAAGACGAAAAAAAAAAAAAAAATAAAACCAAACATATATTTTTTTATCATCTTTTTCTCGTCACAAGAAAAAAAATTTATTCCTTTCAACGTGTAAAATTCATTGGGTGGAGAAAAATGTATAGATATTTTTTTTTTGTCACTCAATGAATTTTACGTTGAAAGAAATATTTTTATTTTATTTTTTTTTTTTTTGCAATTGATTGCGCGTAGATCGGCGAGAGTGCGGGTACGGTCGGTGTCATTAATCGTGCATGTGTCGATGGATTGGTGAACATTGATTGAACTACAAATATTTTACGGGAACGATCGGGGCGAGAGTATTCACGATTCGACGTTCGACAAATATTCGTACAAATTGTTACTGATTTAATGTGAATGCGTAATTTGTATTGAAAATTGTTGAAATCGTCGAAAATGTTTGGAGCTAAATTCGTTGGATGTGGATTTATGAGTGAAGCAAATGGAAATTCGACGATATCGGAACGAAATATATTTATTTATGCACACAATGTGAAATAAATGGAATATGTATATTATCTGGAAATTCGATACGGAAAAAAATCTCGTCATCCGTCGACTGAAAATTGCTCGGTAAAAATATTTATTTAGGTTATTTCTATTTACAATTTTATGTAAGCAATATTTCTAAAATAGTAAATTCATTAAAAATGTATATAAAATAAATCAATATATATATATAATCTCAAAATTCGTAAAGAAAAAAAAAATGTTGTCGTCCGTCGACTCAAAGTTGGCAAATAAAAATATTTATACGTAATTCTTATTTCCAACTCTATAAACAAAATATTTTTAATATCTGAAATTTGTTAAAAATGTGAAAAAAAAATAATGAAACAAAATTCGAACGAAAATTTCGAAATATTCAATCATGAAACGAGTGCCAAATGTGCGGTCAAAAATTTACAGCCAACGACTGCAACTTGAAGAAAAAAAAGCCAGCGAGTGCCAAAATTCTCTCAGACTGGACCAGACTGGACGGAACGTCGGTCGGTTTCTTCTTTTTTTCCTTTCAATTTTTTCTTTCTTTTCTTCGTGTAACACAACGAGAGCGTCGAGCTCGCGAATCGATTACGAAAAGAACGAACGTTCGTTAGATTCGTCGATTGTCCCGTCGCGGTTGTATTAATTTACTCAGCGGGTCGTCGTCAGTTTCGGGATGCGATAAACAACAATTGTCGTCCCGCGGTGGGGGATCGAAGGTTCGAAAAGGTTCCGCGCCTTTATTCCGAAAAAAATTTCCGACCCAAAACCTCAAAAAAAAAAAAGGAAAAAAAAAGTTTCGAACAGCGTTTCAATTATTCGACGTTTCAAAACCATTCGAAATACATTCGTCGATGCTGGAATTCCGGTCTCGGTCCACAACTGACGTTCGGAGCTAAAATTAAATTCGAAAAAAAAGAAGAAAAAAAAAAAATGCGTCAATATACATAGAAACATGTATTTCACGCCTCCGCGAGAACATCTCGATGGAATAACACAATCTCTCACTCCGTTCCACCAATAAATATGTAACAGAGAAACCCAGAATTTCCTCCTATACATACGGTATTTTATTAGAATAGATGGTAATAAAAAACGAACAAACAGACGTCACAAATTGATGTCGTGTTTATTACTTCTTAATCTTAAAAAAAAAAAAAAATTTATCGCGTTTCAGGGTCTTTTTTTGTCGGATAAAATTGTTATCAAATAATGTATAAAAGGTTATCAGACTTTGGCAAAATTTCGTAAAACAGGAAGAAGAAAAAAAAAATAAGAAGAAGACGCGATTCGTGCGATGTTTTATCTCCGGACGGCTTATCGAAGTGGCGTTTCATCCAATTTCCTCGAAGGTCCCCCCGTGCCGGATATCTCTGAGCGATTTAACAAATAGTCTTTGCGGCGACGGGCGCTCGCTCGCGGGAGCGGGGATAAGTACTGTACCGAACACCATACGCTCGTGAAAATCTGTTTCTCTCTCTTTCTCTCTGTTCGTTGCGGGGTTCGTTCTGTTGACGTTTGAGCTTTAAAACGTGTCTTACGGCACCGAGGCGGGCTTTATCGTCTACCGTATACCATCTACGCGGTAGAAACATTCGCGCGCGCCCGTGGGTCGCCATACATAAATATATATATCTGTACATTCGCGGTTCGGAGGCAAAACCGTATAAGTTTATTGTTTAAAAAAATCAGATTGTCGTAATTTTGATTGTGAGCGTCGGTTTTGAGCACAGAATTGCGGAAAATTGCTCGTACGGGAAGAAATAAACGAGATTAACCTAACGGGATGAGTCCATTTTGTCGAAAAAACTAAAGTTCACCGTCTTTTTGCTACAAAAAAAAAATACCAAGGTTTCTGTTATATTTTTTAGGCCAGTTTTCCTGAAGCTTTTCCCTCGGTAAAATAAAATATCATCCGTTGACAATGCATATGAATTATGAATTGTCTTGCATCGTTAGGCAAAACCAGATTAGTCCATAACTTGTTCGCAAATCCGATCAAGGCCAACCATATTTTTTTAATCCATAAGTTACGGACTATTCGAGTTTTACCGAATGCTACCTCGAATAGTTACAAAAAACCGAGTGTAACCTCATAACAATTATTTTTCTAATAAATTTCTCAGCTGTCATATAACTTTTGCACCGTAAAATCGTCATCTCTCTCGAAAACCCCTTTTCCAGACTCATTCGGTTTTGCCTCGAAATCACAAATATATATATCAACTCCCACGCATATAATATGTATACATATGTAGCCCAATCCTTTTCTTCTCCTTTTTTCATGCGTGCAACCTCTCGCCCCTCGTAGAAGAGCCGAACGCAGAAAGAAAAATAAATAAAAAAAAACATCTCGTCGGCATAATAAGGCCATCAGCTTCGACCCCCTTTTACCTCTCCTACTTTCCCATCCCCGAGGCCCCAACGATTCTTCCTCTTCCTCTTCGTTCTCTCCACCGCCCGTAGTTTTTCCACGTCTGCGCCCCCTCCCGCCCATCTGTGTCATCAAAATGTTTCCGTGGCTCCTCGCCGTCGGGTTTCTTCGTTCTCGTGGCCCACCGTACGCGGGAATAAAGGCCCGAACGATATATCGGAATGCTATAAAGGGTTTTCGGGCGCAGCATCCGCTGGATCTCGTGCATCGCCAGTCAGTCAATTTGCTGCTGCTGCTGCTGCTGCTGCCGATGCCGAAACCTTCAACACCGGACTCAAACTCTCCTCCCCATGCGCTCTGGACTTTTTTGTAAATCGTCGCCCCTCCACCTGCCCACCCTTCGTTCCTCGCGCCCTATTCATACGTCCGGTGTATGCGAGTGTAGGTGTACATGTATATATGGATGTATATGTAGCGATGTAGTATATCCAGAACCGATTGTAATTAAACCTCTCGGCTGGAGCCTCGCCCTCCCGCTAGGGCTGAAACGAACGAATGGACCCCCCCCCCTCCCCCCCTTCGATGAGCACCAAACCCTATTTTGGTCACGCCGAAAACCAAAACAAACTGCTATTGCAATCGGGCTCTTCTATCCTCGAACGTGCATCGGCATTTCTTTTTCGTTCCTGTTTTTTCGCCTTTTTTTTCGTCATTTTTCGCCCTTTTTCGGTAAAGATTTTTTTTTTGCGAAGCTGCGGAGGGAGGAGAGGGGAGTGAGGGACGAGGATTCATTTTCTTGCGAGGAGCACTCGTGTATGCGCATTGTCGTGATATTGGCGGAGCCTTTTTATTCGGTAATTTATGGGCCCCAAGGGGGGTGGTTCGTAGCGAGCCGGGGCAGGGGGGGGGGGATCGCACTTTTGGTTTATCGTTGGGTGGGGAAACTGTGGAAATATTTTTATACCGTCTGAACCTTTTGCCGCTGGGAAGAAAGTTTCTTACAACCGTTTCTTGCATAATGCAATCATTCGGAGTCGGGTTATCATGAGATTTTATTTTATTTTTTCTGTTCTTTGTTTTTTTTTTTTTTTTGGAAATCTTATTTGATTTTGGGAGGAAATTTTGGAGCGAAGGTGTGACGAATGTCAATGTTTGGGGATACGGGGGATGGAGGCGATTTGTGTGTGAGAATCAAAGGAATTCGGGGCGATATAAAGATTTATTGGAAATATTGAGAGAACATTTTTTTAAATCGTTGGCTGACCGCAACAGAGATGCGTCATCGACGCAACGAGAGCGCGGGAGAGAAAGCTCTCCGGAGTATCCACGGAATTCAAACGATTCTGCTGATCGCCCGTGATTTTAATGAGCCATGTCAATGCCGCGTACTTGAAATTCTTGTTACAATCAGCGAATTTGAGGTCACCGTATCTGTGTCAAATTTGTTCCTTTTACGTTTCGCGATGAGTACCTACATAATTTTTTTTACATTTTTCTGCACACATTGCTGAGATATAAATTAATAGCTGCAACGGTTACAGTCTTGCGTACGAGATTTCATTGGAATTTTCGTGCTTACAATAATTGTTTCCCTATTTATTAGTTTGAAACGAATGAGATTATTTTTTTATTTCATCTTCTGGGCTTCGATGATACTTGAAATGTGACGAAATAGAACTTAATAAGATTACGATATTTCAAAGAAAAATGTCGCATTTCAAAAATTGTCATAGCCCAGAAAATAAAAAAATTATCATCCCAATCGTTCCAAAATAATGAAAAATGTGCCAATCATTGGAGATCGAAAACAATTAAATTTCACACTAATTCAATACTGCAAATGTAAGAATTAATTAATGTACTAATGTTTTAATTGATGTATTAATGTATTAATTAATGTATACGTTTCTCTAGGAAAATTATTAAAAAAACACAACGAAGCAATATTTTTACAAAATGCTACTACAAAGAATTAAAAAAAATAAAATCAAAACCAAATATTTCGTTTACGAATTTATCGAACCGAAAACGAAATTGTTCGAAATATTCAACGAAACAGGAAAGCGATACTTGGATATTGTCACCACATCACGTACGAGGTACAGAATCGTATGTAGCAGGGAGGCCGGGCGATGCGGTTGCTTTTAGTTTCGCGTACCTAACAACGTACCTACAAGTGGTACTTTCTGCACGAGTTGCGGGTAACGCGCACAGTTGGAAGCGTTGGAAATGCAACTGAGCGCAAACCTCAATACTGTATATGAGGCATTCCACGTCGGATTGGACGGTGAAAACCCTGATTCCGGTCGACAACATACATTTTGTTTGGATTTTATTTTGCCGCAAAAACACCCCAGATTTGTTTCAGAACTTCCGGATCTCCCTACAAACTTTAGAAAAATAAAAAACTACCCCCGAATAAGAAACAGCATGCTTCGGAATCGTAGAAGATTTTTGTTTTATTTTTTGATTTCAGCAGGTAAAAAATTGAATTCGCCAAAATTTTAGGATGGTATCTTAATTGTTATTCTTCATAGACTTTTCTCAATTTAAAATATTATGCATTTTTTAAATCTATATTTTTTGTCGTGTTATTGATTTTTCTTTTCTAATTCATCAATAAAAATAATTCTATTGACAATAATAATGATAATAATGGTAAGAAAAAATAAAATAGTATCACTACTAATTTTGTTACACATTCGAATAATAAATAGTATTTTTTATTTTCAAAAAAATTGTTAGAATGAAAATCCCACTAAAAAATTTTGGCAAACTTCATTTTATTCCCGACTCGAATCACAAGAAAAAATAAAAATTTTTAATTATGGTTTTATATGGTGGTATTAACCCTTTGTGTGGTTTTCCTTATTCGGGGGTGGTTTTTGATTTTTTCCAGGGTTGTAGAAGGCCCGAAAAATTCTTAAACCAAATCAGGGATGTTTTTGGGTTCGAATGGACGCCGACAAGAAATCCCGACCTGAAACGGCAGTGGTCAGGCCTTTTTACCGTCCGATTTGCCGTGGAATACCTCATATATACGTCCACGTATATGTTATATAGATATATTTTTCGCGCACACATATATATATCATGGAACAAGAGAGCATACGGAATATCCGTAGCCGCAGACGGTTACGTACACCTGACGTCGATTGGCCTGATTTGCGTTTGTCACATGATCGATCATCGCCCCGGCACTGTCGATTCAACCGCACACGGGAGCAGTCACGACCCCGATCAAACTATAGGCCGTTGTGTGTCTCGCAGCCGCCTACGACATAACGTAGTACCTCAACCTTCGTACCGACACCACCCAAGAACAATATCCGTCGGATATCGTGTATCAAACTCGGGTTTCCGCGCTTTTGTCGGGAAAATTCGAGATGCATCGGAACCTCAGGAATGTCGATAATTCATTCGAATTGAATTACAAGCTTTGTCAGTCGCCACAAATCGACGTTGTATTTGTTTCTGGTTTTTTTTAAATTTTATTTTAGGGTCTTTATTAATCGGAATAACAATATTAGACTGAACTATATATTTTTGGTAGGATTTTTATATTATACGAAAATATATTATGATATTATGCATAATAAAATCTATATATGAAACACATGAAGTATCTACGCATATCCTATATGTGTTTTATGTATATATTTGGTTATACATTTTTTTCATAATTATTAAAAAGAACGGGAATAATATATTATTACATATTATATAAAAAAAATATAATATGTATTATATAATATAATATACGATATTAAAAAATATGCTATATATTAATAAATATATATATAGCATATGCTATATATTATAATAAATTAATGCTACAAGAAATATATAATTTAGTCGCATATTGTGTTTAATCATTTCATTTCAATTTCCATTAAAATTTTGCCAACCGCCATATTTCCGATGAAAAATACCCTGGAGAAAAATTTATAAAATAGAAAATATATATCATATGTAAATATTACGATTAACTATTTAAACAATTTTTTTGTAATTTTTAATCCGTGGGAAATGAAATCTATTTTCGACGCTAAAATTGATTCGAAGACCGGAGAAATTTTTATTTGTTTTTCTCAATTATTTTAAAATCATTTGCAGCTGAGTGCATATAGAAATGGTTTGTTTTGTGGATCTTGCTGTGATTACTGCAATGAACGGATCCACAACAACGCGGATTCGCGTGGAATAAATGGATTAAATGAGTACGTCAAGTTTTTCAACAGCCGCAATGAAAACAGAAACGATTCGCTTGAACTTCCATCCTTTCACAGTGATTCTGTAAATAATGAATGGAGGCGTAATGCTGTAATAAACTGAAACCCGCTTGTATCAGCAATTACTTAAATTATCGCTGGACAATGTAAACTAATTGCTTTGCGATACACGTGGTCGGGTTAAACATTGATTGACGGGATATAAGGATTTACTTTTAATTTTATTTAATTCTATTTCGTTGTATTTTATCTTATTCTATTTTATTTTAATGCGAATATAAATTTTTTCCTGGTCGACTATGGGTTTGTTATTAATTGATGTAACAAAACCGAACGATTTCTACTCGAGATTGTGAAATTTTATTGTGTTTCTTTATTTCCTCAATCAAACGGAAGATTTTTCGAATAAAAATGGGTTTGTAAAAAATCCTATCAATCTTTTGATGATATTAAATCAGCAAAAAATAAAACATTCATAAAGTTGAGATTTTCCGCTGTTCCATACTTTATTATTCTAAATAGATAAATGTGATTTCGAGAGCAAACGATGATCGATCCCGCAATAAACATGAATAAACTTTCCGTGAAGGTAGACAAATTGTGATGGAAATTGCATTTTACGAATTTCATTTCCTCGAAAAAACGTGAATATTTTGTTTTTTTTTTGTTTCCGAAGGTTTGTATTTAAGGTAAAATTTATCAGGCTCGATACGAAAGATATCCTTAGCCAAGAGAAGTCAAAGTTACGTATCACAGTAACAGTAAGCTGTATGGAAGCTCTGCCCACACGTGTACAAAATATATCTATATTACGGTGGTTTTTATTCGTGCTATTTTCCAATTTTTATTGCGCCGAGGTCTCAAACGATTACAAAAGAAAAAACAAAAATGTTAAGCATGATTCTACCTTTCTAGTTTAACTTTTACCACGCGCTGATTCAAGGTGAAGTTCTTCATTTAAAATACACTCAATCTTTCTATTTTTCAGTAATTATATTAGCAGGTCGACTAATTGTTCCTGGAAAAGTCCAATATCATATGAAATGAATGAATATGAACCCTACATTCACGAGAAAAAAAATATTTCTTTCATGTTTACACCGTTTATGAGACGATTATTATCTAATTTTTGGAAATTATTTCGAGAACAGCTAGAATATTGGAGCCCCACATATGTGAGGCCGGGCCTTACATTGATTGTAGTTGTTTGAGAAGGTTATGTAAGATATTTGACGTCATTTTTGGGGAAAAAGGACCCCAGGGACCTCAGATATTCCAGTTATTTGAAAATCATTTGGATAAATTGGATGATAATCGTCAAAGAACCGGCGTTAACGTGGCTTGGGATAACCCATATATGGATCTATTTTTTCCCTAAAACTAGAGTTTATTCGCGTTAACTCCACACAGTATCGAATTTTTCCAGGAATAATCAGTCACCCCGTCAATATAATTGCCGAAAAATATAAAAATTGCATGTATTTCAAACCGAAAACTTGACCTCGAATCAGGGCGTAGTAAGAATTGAACTTGAAGGGTCAAATCAAGCTTAACTTTTTTGTAATTTCTTTCGAAAACCATCAAAACCCCGGCTCAATAAAAATTCGTTAATGACCGAAATAATAATCACCCTAATATATATGTTACATTACGAAATCTCCGGGTTCTATATCACTACCCGGTACTTTGGCGGAACGAGCATTCGCTCTGATGCAGTGATCCAGTTCAAAGATATATAGCACACACGAATCCTACATCCCAACTGGAACGTTGCAACCAGGTACGTTCGCAATTCATGCTCTCTGGTTCCGTATCTGTTTGAAAATTCAAGAGCCAGTGGAGAAACATGTAAAAGCATGTGTGCCGAGAAAACGACGTACCTTTGATTCCTCAAAGTACTGCCGGGACTGGCTGTGCAGCTTGAAATTTCGTCCACAAATAAATTTGATAAACAAGATTACGCAAAAACACATCCAATCATCGGCGATCTTTCGTGTTTCATTACTTCGGAAATTTATCGGAAAATCAACGTCTTAACCTCGCAGTACGTTGAACTTCCGGTAATTCGTAAAGAAAACAATTTCTTAAAATTTAAAATTCATTAAAAAAAAAAATTATTTATCACCTTGAATAAATGCATTTATCCCACTGAAAAATCCATTCGCCAAAAAATGCATTTCAACGCTTGTACTTAAAAAAAAATTTAAATCCCACCAAAATAACTACCTACATCAAATATTTCGCCAATCGTTCAATTCGCACAAAAGTAAAAAAGAAAAAAATCTACAAAAGCTCAGCTTGCAGCCAAAGTCCTTGACCTCAACTTTACTACCCGAAAACGCGTATTCGTGCGTTAATCCCGATTCAAAAAAATTCGATTCCTCCTCTTCCGCCCCGGAAACGCAATAATAAACAGCAAGAACCAAAAAAAAAAAACAAAAACATAAAATAAAGGGCCGTGAGCTTGAGAATTGTCGAGTTTGTGTCCCTTTGCACGTAACGGAGGGCTCTGCACGGGGTATCGCGGAATTGTTGAGGGCCGGGGGGAGGAGAAAGGGGCTTTGGTCGGGTGAGGGTGTGGGACCGGTTGGAAATTGCCGAGACAGCAAGCTGTCGCGATGTCGCAGAGCGGCATGGCGTAGTAGTATAAAAGTGGTTGCATCTCGAAATGCGTTTGGCTCGATCGCATTGCAAGCACGTAGGCGGTTGGTTTGGGTGGGGTTGAACGTGAATCAAGCAACGAGTTGTTTCTCACGTACGGGTAGGCGGCTACGCGGTCTCGCCCAGACCGCAACTCGACTGTGTCTTGTCACCCTTCTGTGCTTTCACTGTTATATACGTATATATATATATATACGACGGGCTACCAGCTACGAGAGGGTGGCTCGCCGCATTTACTCATATATCTGTATATATTGTTATACGTTCGTCTACGTAGATACATATATTTATATATATGTATGGAGCGAGAGAGAGAGAGGGAGAGAGGGAGAGAGAGAGAGAGAGAGAGAGAGACTTATAGCACACAAGTCGTCTCCTGACGTGCGCACCCAATCCTCTTGGCTATGTCCTCGTGCATCGCGCCCTCGTTTCCTACAAATTGGGAAGCTGCGCGTCATCGTCGTGTCGCTACACTTGTCCGTAAATATAACATACTCGTATTCAACCCTACCGGGATATTAGCACACAGCCAAAGCTTGCAATACCTCTTGATACGTCCCAGCGAGCCGTATGAATGCCCGAAATTGCCTTTCCGGTTACGTGAAACGGGGAATCATTATTTCGAACACTCACGACAAGACGGATATTTGCAATTCATTCGTGAATCATCGAGTTTAGGAACTTGCACAACACACTGGGTCATTTTGATCTTGCTATGCTCTCGTAAACAAGCTTTGAAAAAAAATTAAAACTTTAGTGCATTTTTTAATGTACGTAAATATGAGATTGTGTAATAAATTCTCGCCAATTTTGTAATTAATTTTTTTTCTGCAATTTCTTTATTTCTTGGGTAAAGTGCTTTTCTCTCTCTACTCACCTGTCCGCTTCAGCTTCTCGAATAATAACTCGAATTGCCGGAAAGAAATTAAATACAAAAATTCTAGGAATTTATTACGAAACCGAATAATTTAAATCGCACTCTTCATCAATATTAGTTGATTCAACAATGCTCAAAGTATATTTGATAATTTTTCAACCCGATCGCACAGGTCAGTTCAAAATGGCGGACAGTCAAAGTTTGTTCACTTCCAAATCGACCCCGTGTGGTACGTTTCATTAACAAAATAAGAAGTGTGTTCTGCAAGAATTAACAAAAACAAAAGTTTATTAGCAATCCTGTGACAAAATATTTGTAGCTTTTTTCTTTATTTTTTCGTTGATATCGCGGAATTTTTTTATTATTATATTGTCATTATTCGTGACGTGTACCGAGTGGGACGACGGTGAATGTGAGTACGAGGTACGGTACGAGATGAAAGAATTTTCCTACTTGAACCCCCCGAGGGCTAGGCACACGTGCTTCGTCGCAATCTCGCGCTCGGGTTCTGTGTATTCGTGTGCTTTCACAAAGAGCTTCTGGAAGTAATTGTGCTTTGGCTTTGTGCCACGTTTCTGTGCCAATCTTTCTCTTTCTTTCTCTCCTTTCCTCTTTTTTTCTTCCCTCTTTCTCTTGCTTTTCCTCACGCTCTCTCTTCGTGGTCCTACATTATTCACTCGTGTACGAGATTTTCTCGTGGAACAATGAAGAATAGTGCGTGACGCATAACGAAAATGATTTCCAAGGTCTATCCGTCCGCGTTTATTGCGATGATTGTGAGCGTCGATTTCACAGGTCAGGTCACAACGATCGAGGTGATGAACCGGAATGCAATCGAAAAATATGTCGCTCTGAAGAGATGTTTTAGGGTCACGTGTGACCAAACGAAAAAGACTTCAGGGAAAAAATTCATTGATTGGAACGAAAAAATGTGAGAACGTAGGATTACTCGAGCTTTGTTGCTAAAAATTGCGCAATTCAGCGGGTACATCTCGTTCTTATTTACATCGTGATGACACTCAAATTCCATTCAGTTTTTTCTGACTAAACGAATAACGACATTGACAATTTCTTTTTTTTTAAGTGTTTGGTGTATTAATTTAAGAAGCTTCAATATAATTTTTGAGTAAAAATATTACGAAATGGCGAAGTTATCCTGCTTCTCCTGGTGATCTTTTCTTGCGGTAGTCACGATACTTTCCAAAAGAACGATCGGAAATCAAAACCAGTAATCGATTATCGTTTCAGGAGAGTTAAGCTTGACCCTAGTAGGAGAATTTTTTTTCGGCAAACGTAACTCAACATTTTTCGGAGGTTTTTAGCCCGATTTTTCGTTAGTTTTTTTTATAAATCAAACGAGAATAAATTTCTTTTTGGGAAAGGTTCTCTTAAGCTCTGGAAAAAACTTTTCTTCACCAAAGCCTTCCAAGTTCAAACAAAATCGGTCGAGTGGTTCTCGAGAAATCTTGACTACCGATTTCAAAATCTAATTTCAAGACCCACGCGTTCAATTATTTCACACATTCATCGCCGCCTAGCGCGTCAAAAAACACGCAGAGAAAAAAATCGACTTTTCTCCAGATACACTCGCTTAAAGGGGAATTCAAACGACGCAGAACCAACGAAATGGTCCTCGAGAATGAGATTATAAAAAATTCATACGATTCTTCATTACTCTCGGCCAAGTCGAACAGCCTTAATTAAGTCGGTACGGCTGCTATCAGTAAGCCACCCAATTTGACAAATTGAGACGAAGATGCAGCGCCACTTCGAAGACTGCAATACCACCGCAATGCAGAAAAAAAAAGATGAGAAAAAGAATTTAAAAAAACGTCGCAGCGAGTAGTGCTCTTCCTACGATCCCTTCCAGGGTCTTGATGCCTTCGCAATGACTCGTACAAGAAGAGAAAACTCACGTATTAACAGCTCTCTCGCAATGGTCCCATTCAATGGAACTTAAACCCAGTCGACCTTACGGCCTCGTTGCTCGTCCTCCTCTCTGCCGTTGGCAGACCTTCTCATCCTCGGCAAACCCGTCCGGGGGCATGGAACCCCGGGTCGAGTCAGCAATACCATTCTCCGTGTCCGCTCTTATCGTTCGCCGCGGTACGAAACTGCCGAACAAACGTTTACGTGGCCGATCAAGACGTTTTTTTTTTTTTTTTTTTTTTCATCAGCGATACAATAGACCGGGCCATTAACTCTCGTCCCGTTTTAATTGCCGAGTCATTGCAGATACGAATTCGATAGCTCGAAATTGTACGAAAATCAATTCGTCGGAAACTATCGACGTCCGAAACATCGTTTTTGTCGATAGATCAACATTTTTTTTTCTATCGGGTTGTGTGATAAATTTCCGCGTTTTTTGTAGTTTATTTCGTTCTCGCAATTTTATGATTTGTTAGGTAGAGTGGATATATGCATTTGCAAATCCTTTTCCTTGATCTACAATCGTATCTGATTTAATTTTTCGAATCAATTAATTTTAATCGATTTTTTAGAATTTTCAAATCGAACTTGTAGAAGAAATTTTTTTAAATAAATTATAAATTGATTACACGACCTAATAAATTTGATAATTCGATTGTTCGATATTTTATCATCTAATCAGCATTGATTGTAACAATTAATATAGAAACCATATTTTCGTAGCACTTTCTTCTTTGATACTTGCTTTTATATTAAGGTCCGGTATTGAATATTCTCACTCAAAAAATACTCAATTTCCGTAATTAAGGATCCTCTCTCCGTTTGCATTGATCTTGTTACATTTCCAGCACGAAGAATGCTAACGAGCAGCTACATACGTAACTCGCCCATTAGGGTTTTCGTTTGAGGGTGACAGTTACGGGGGGGGGGGGGGGGGGCTCTTCGAAAAGACCGCCATAGAAACACATGGCATGTAAATAGAACGCATCGAATCGCACGAAATAGTGTGGGTGACGTGGATATCGCGCGGGGAATTCGACCCGATGAAAGTATTCAATCGATGTACCATTCTGTTTGTGGAACCGTAGAACTGCTTTCGGTCGACTATATCCCTGCGAGTGACAGGCTGGAAGAGTGGCGGAGAGCTGCTCGACGAATCTGCCAACGGGCTGCTGCCGATGCTTTTATACAACGCATCAGTATATATACATATACGTACATGCCAGTACGTTTTTGATGCTCGCCAGACAATAAGACTCCACGGACGAGCACTCATCAGACACGGATACAAACACAGCCGTGCGCAAGCACACGCACAAGGACGCCTACATTCATAGGCGTTGGCGTCGTCACAGCGCATCGTCGATTGAATTTTACCGTCGTCCATTATTCGGCCTCGAACGGAATCGATATTATTCGATTCTCGCGGAGAATGTTCGATTATTATTTATCACTTCGAATTGTAGATTCAGTATTTGTGGATCGTTTGAATATCACAATGCAAGCAAGATTCTTCTGCTCGGCCAATCACCGGACGGTGGTTCTCACAACCGCCGCGAGGTGGCTACCGCGCTCGCAATTTCCCGCACGAGAAATAGACTCCCGTTTGTGCAAATACAACTTCAGCCGCGAGTAGCTCTGTCAACTCAAATGTCCACTAGCAAATGCAATTAATTTCATCCACACTTCGCGACAATATTTGGACTTCCATAAACGTTTTCCGTAAAAGCGCGTAGTAACGAATGAAAAAAAATATAAAAATTGTGCAACGTTGTACGCGTGATAAATAAGATGCGGTCGCAAGTGCTTCGCCGCCCAGCAAAGGTATAACGTCGTCAGTGAGGGTCCGAAGTGTTGGCGAACCGAGTCCGGTAACTCCCACACCCGACTGTGCAATACTTGTAATCAAATTCGTGTACAGGGGACGACTCTGCCATTCATCCCCCAGCTTCGAAATTGAATTAATGAAGAGCAGAGACTTGGCCGTGCGTAACGGGATCCACTCACGATAAACAAATATACCGGATTAATTTGTTGGCCAGTCCATGGCACGTACACATACATACATATACATTCAACCCTCCGGCACGGCACTGGAGTACGAGCGTTCCATCCTATTTAGTGATTCACGTTTTCAGCACCACCGCGTGCCAGGGTGCTTCTCCTCCCTCTCCGTCCCTCTCTTTCCGTCCATCTCTGTCTCTCCGGTTCTCTTTCTCTCACCGGCTCACCAAACGAGGGCCTCGTCCGGAGTGAATAGACGTGCCAGACCGGAGGATTCCGACACTCCGGTGCAAACTGAAACTCCGATATCCTTTTATGCTCATTGTATCACCTTCCAGCACCGATACTTTACTCGTCGCGCAGCACCAGACAGTCCGTGCGTTTTATCGTATTTTATGGGTTTTTTTTTGTATTCTTTTTCAACGTTCCTTCGCTGGTGATACCGTCAAAAAGAATTTTCTTGACTACATAATTGGACGAGAAGAAGGTTTGTTCTTTGAAAACGTCCGCTGGTATCTTGAGCGATGACGGATTACACGCTCGGAGGGCATACATATGGCCGTCCGCGTGGCTTCCGTTGATTGGGAACAGTTTACGTGTAACTACGTCGCTCCGAAGCCACACGGATGATAAAAAAAAATCCATGTAGGTAGATTGAACTTGACAGGAGAGACGACGTTAAAGATAGCATCTAATGACAGGACACGGTATTGGTCCGGAGCGAGTAGCTCGGAGCAGGAGAGAGAAAGTGAGAGAAGGAAAGGACGAAGAAAAGCGGTAACAAGATCGAATGATGAGTGAAAGCCGAAGTGTCGAGCCGAAGAGCCATCAGCAGTCTGGATGGATAACACGGGAGAGGGTGAGGAAGACAAGACGGCAACCGAGGGATGAAAAGATAGAAGACAGGAAAAAGAGAGGGGAGTGAACCAATCGACGAAATTAAGGATTCTGGAGCAGAGGAGCCTCGTGATCCAATTATGGCCGGCATTGTCTTCTCAAACTACCAAAGCCCCTTATCTCACTCAGGTTGCCACTAGCTCCGTGGCTCCTTTTACCTCCCTGGCCCTCCCTCGCTTCGGCACCCGACTCCGCCCACCCTTTCGTCCCGGTCTTCGACGTTCTTTGCCCGGAGCACGCCGTTCGTGGCCCTTCTCCTCCCCATCCACCCCCGCACCCTTCGTGTCCTTCCCGGCAATCATTCGCTCCACGTGTTCGAACTGAGCGACGCTTCATCGCCTCTCTTTCACCCAATTCTTACTCTGCGATTAACAAAATACATAGACGCGATGCAATTTCGTTGTTAACGTTTTTTTTTCTTTCAATCTTTTGTCCCGGCATTATCCCCGTGCCTCGACACATCGCCGTTCAATGGGCCATTTCGGTCGGGGATATTGCGTATATAACGTTCCGACCTTTCGAATCAGCGAGCCCTCGAGGGCTCTTGAAACTGTACTGAGTGGTAACTATGGATTCCATAACACTCGAATGGGGATTTATCAACCGGCGCAATATTGTGGGAATAATACTTCGCATTTCTCGAAATTTATTGGGCAAAGGAGGTGGATGTGGCTATTGCCCACTTGGAAACCCCGAAATTGATCTCTTCAACGGAGCCATAATGTTGTCGCAGCTCGTAGTAACGATTGGAAAAATGTCCAACAGTGACGGGATTCAATAAAAATAGAAAAATGATAAAATCCATATTTAGCCATAAGTTGCCACATCGTATTTGTGAGCCAAGCGTAAACGGAATACAATTAAGACGGTTGACGTTATAACCGAAGATATATTATCCAATTTGAAGTTGATGTAGCGTCATTAAACGTTGTGCGCCAATCTTCTCGACAAAGCCGGCAATTTCTTGCAAGTCTGCGTTCCACCGTCGAAGATGACTACAGCAACGTCGAAACAACATCCGGGATATTAATTTTCAACTTCCGCGCAGTTTAATACATTAATTAACAGCCACTCCGTTAGAGAGCGCAACGCGGGCGACAACCGCGTCGAACGAGAGTGACAAGATCCCGGCGTTCCTTTAACGTTTCCTAAAAGCCCTCTCAATTTGGCATCCATTATCCCCAAGCCCCATTGGCCTTCATCCCGCGTATACATATATCCCGGGTCGTGTGTATATAACGTGTATACGTGGCGCGCCGCGTACAAACAATGTGCCGGGAGAACAGTGCCGGTGGTACACAACGCGATACAACCGAGCCGGCGAGCCGGTACTTCAGGAATCAATTTAACTCGTCGGCAGATGCGGGTTGAGATGAGACAGGGGGTGAGATAGGACGGTCGGTCTCGCGAGGGAGAGAAAGCGCTGGAAATAGGAAGAGACGGAGAGCGAGAAAGTTGAATAGAGTGGGAATATACGTAAAGGGATAAAGGGAAAGCTCCGGCCCCCAACCTCCACTTCCGTTGCCTCGATTCCCGGCGGTGCATGACATCAGAGTGTGGAATCGGACTTCAACCCGCAGCCCGACGTGGCGCATCGGTCTCTGTGTAACTGGTGGAACTCGAGTCCACACTGCGGGGTAGTGTACGAAGGTACTGCTAACTGTATAGCGTCCGATTCCCTCATTCGCCGGGCCCTCCATCCCTCTCTGTGGTAGGTGAACGGCCAGTTCCACAGTTGCCGAGCCGTATGTACCAAACCCGGTGGCCCTGGCATACGCGCGCCACCCTCGGCCCCATCCTCGCCCATTTTACGGATCGAACGCGTCCGGGCGCACGTGAGCGCGCTCTCGATGACTGTCGGCGAGTTCCGTTTGGCCCGGCACTTTTATCCACAACGGGGCTGTTCCTCGACGGCGCGAGGAATCGAGTCCCCGGTACCGGAGCTGTGTGTGTGCGCGGGAATCGTCGAGGTGCCGAGGGGGGCCGCATCGACCGAGACTCGGCCTCACCCTTTCGCCTCCCCAGCTCCCCATTTCTATCGTCCTTCCCACCACTCGCCGTAGCCTCCACCTCGAAACCCCCTCGTACCTCGACTCGCCTCTTGATATCGCGAAGCTTGTTATCGTTCGATAATCGACACGAGACACGTACCAGGCTCGGGCACGTCGCAGGAAACTGAATTACCAACTGCAGCATGATTTAATAATGGCCATCCCCCCATGATATATCGGGGCTATTTGGCTCGGGCTCAACCGGGAGTACGAGAAGGAAGACAAGCTTTGGCCGCGCTTGAGTCTACGCTCGCGCCCGTGGAATCGTCCCGGTTCCTATATCTTTCAAGCGAGCGACCTCCTTCACCCTGGGAAAAGCACACGGGCCGTCTTCCGCTCTTCCTATCTCCGACACAGCTCGCTATACTTCCGTATACTCTCGGGCAAGAGTCTCCCGTCGGACTCGCGATCTTTCAAGGGGCAAGAGCCACGTGCCCCCTCGAAAACTCTCCGGGGAATCCTCGACGTTGGCCCCAACCTTCTTTGCTACCGAGTCTTCATCCAACGACGACGACGATCCCGCAAACCCCCTCCACACTCGAGACCTCGACATAATTTATATCTTCTAGCCACCGCGGCACCTGTCTACCCACTCATGAACGCATCTTTAATCCAATCTCTCTCGCTCGCTCTCTCTCCTTCTCTCTCAAACTCTCTTTCTCCGAATGTCTGTCTATCTGTCTGTTATGGCTAATTCGACTCGGCTCCGCGAGAGAAGCAAATAAACTTTGAAGATATCTCTCCGGGTGCTTTGTTGTCGAGGAGCTTCTTATCTCTCGTCTCGTTCGGGTTATCAGACACTCGGGCTCCATATATTTCATTCCGAAGCGCGTTACCCGGTGGCTTCGTCTCTCTTAATGTTCCAATCCGGATCACTACCAGAGATCTGCAAGTGATATCGCAGCTGGATGTGACACACTTTCCGTCTTCTGGAGTAGAGATGTTTCGATTGCCGTCATTTTGACACATAAAATATTCGTTCCAACCCGTTCGAAATGTTGAAACGCAATTCTCAACACTTTTTTTCACAACGTTCACGAATCCGCAATGTTTTCCTGGTTTCGAAGCAACTTTTGTATTCAGATTGAATAGACGCTCGCTAACGAAAAACAAATAGAACGAGAGAATTTTGCGATACCGATTCCTTTGATTTCATTGACGGTGCAAAATATGCTTTCAACGCGGTGTAATATCGCCACGAGGGCGTATCGCAATCAAACGCCCTGGGCAAACAGCCAGTTTGTTTGTGCGTATGGGTCGGGTGAGTTTCGGAATTCACTCATTTAACAACCCATGCCGCGGGACCCAATGCCGAAAAAGCTAATACGCAGCAATTCCTCTTTTCACTATTTCCGCGGTGGGCATTCGTAGCGCCAACCCCGTTGATGACCGGACTTCTCGTAGGAATCTAGGTTGGGTGAAGAAAAAAAATCCCGTACTTCTATTGATCGTGGAATCGCGATAGTAACGAACCTTTTGAATCCATAACGTGTGGGATTTGTCATTCGTTCGTTTGAGTTTGAACACTGGAGGATTTATCGCAATCAGTAATTTATCATTCCTATCCGGAAATCATAATCACTCGTTCCAATCCGTTCCATCTCCCCGATTTTAATCATTTTATCGATATCCTACGACCGAGTTGCAAAAGCTTCATTGACTGCGCTGATTACATCGATAATTCAGTAAATATTGGTAATGAAGAGGAAAAAATACTCAGGATTTGGGACATAAAAATATTCCGATTAATTGAAATGAATTTGTTTTGTTGATATTCGACAATCGGGCCGGATGCTGAATATTTTGGGATTTTTTTTCGTTGGCATAATCAAACTATCATGTATTAACGAGGTCTATCGCAACAGACTCCGGATGTTGCAATTCCGTAGCCAATATATCGAATCCTCGATCGTGGTAGCATCGTTTCCTGCTGCGCTCTAACGTTTGGCCCTACCTCCCTTTCCTCCCCTCCCTCGCATTACCCACTTACCGGTCAACAAGCTCGATAATTGAATTCGCTGGTCACGATAAAGATTATCCGCTCTCGGTAACAAGGGTCAGATCGGGAGAAAAAAGATCGACCCGACCGATTCCAATAACACCCTCTGGATGTCTATCTATATACCTGCCCCTGCTTCGCGTGTATTCGCTTCACGCGTACTCGTAGCAATCTTTCCGCTCGTCAGTCCTGCGCTCACACACGCGGTCGCAACCCTCGCGAGGCTATCGCGGGAACATCGTTGCGATTAATTCGCACCGCGTCCCGCGTAGCAATAAAGAAAAAATGTCGAATAGGTACCGTAAAATGGGTATACTTCGCTCCGCTTTGGGTTGAAATTTTTAATGATTTAAATTTAATCTTAGATTTTGCAGTAATCATCTGGAAGCCGAAACGTACAGCGGAAGCTGGGGTATCTGAAAATAGGCACAGACATTTTTGTCTTATTTGTTAACCATTTTTTTCGGTTGTTGAACATTGGAGCAAGTTTCCCCGAGGGGTTGTCGACTTTGCTCCACTACTTCCACTAATACGAAAACACCTTCAAAACAGTGGCTAAAATAAAGTTATCCCTTTCATTCGAAATAATTTTATTAACATTTTCCAACGGAATTCGAAAATGTTATTAATTAAAGAAAGACATTTAGCCAAAATATCCTATAGGATTTGTAACATTTATACAAAATATATAGTCTGGCTCCGAGTTATCGTCGGTGCTCACACGGTATTCTGGTCCAAGTGCCAGAACGTCTATCTGCAAGTGGTCCATTTGCAAGAACGTGGAATCGGAACAAAGTTACGATCCTCCGGTGAATGGTGAATGGTTAGAAAAAGGGCTGTTTTGAGGTCAGTTTTTTACAGAGCAAAGTTACCCCTCTTTTCAGCACCCGTTGACTTTTTTACGTTTTCGTTTGTAACTTCTTCAGTTTTGAAGATGTTTAGGAAACTCAGCAACCAAATTGTTCACAGAGAAATTTCCCAAGCGACAGAGAAATAACTTACCGTGTAAAATTCGCTCGTGTCCTGGAGCCGATGAAAGTTTGGCAACGACGATATCGTCAGGTATGCACATGTCACTGAAAACAGAAAACAAACTTGCGCAGGCTTTCTTCAGATTCCTCAGAACACATGCAAGGTTAGTCGTTGAACAAATAAAACTAAAAAAAAAATTATTGCGGGCTTACAACGTGACGTCAACGCCGCCGGATCAGCAACAAAGGTTTTCACTTTTCGAAGAAAAGCACCCGGCCAGAAACAAAGTAAACTTTTCCATCCGCAAAAAAAAAAAAGAATATCAAGAAAAAAAACGGGCAAAAAATTGGTGTACAAAATGTTCGGAGCCACCCGTAGGAATGTAACGCGTGTGTCGGATCGTCCCGTTGAAAACGGGAAAATTGATCTCGAACACGGGGAGGGAAAAAAAAAATATATATATATTTGGGTAGAGGGTTTCGTGGCAAAAGCGAAGAAAGGTCAGAACGTTGTGGATTCGGGGATCCGCGGCCAGGAGAGCGCACGAAGGGTGGACGGTGAGACAGGAGAGCCGGTGCATATTTAAAGAAGCAAGGGATCACTCGACGTTGGGGTGGCGACCGTGTCCTCGTTGCTCCAAACGTTACGCACGAAGCTTCGCGGCTGTATATGGTCTATATCGCTCGACGACCGGCTGCGTATGAGTTTTTTATGAGTACCTACCCCCGTAGTCATCCCGCCCCGCGCCACTTTAAAATAGATAGCCGAACACGTCTGCAAGCCTGTTTGTCGTCGGGCGTGCGTGTCCGCGAACGGGCGACGCCATTGGGGAAGGGGATCGTGGGTTGGGGGTTGAATTCGGGCGAGTGTATTTACAAATGTGTGTATGTGGGTGGGCATAGACGTGTGCGTGTGCGTGTGTTCGCACGGGCTATCGTCGGACTTTGGTGAAAACTGTCGCTCGAGTTTATATCCTATAGCTCGTGCCGCATACGTGCCGTTTCCGGTGCCGGTTGCTTCGGCACGTATGACGGTAATAACCTTCGTCGAGACTCTGTTCGAAAAAGCTCCATTTGCCGAACGAAAACTCGATCCCGGTTGTTCTCATTTACATTCGACAAACGTTTGTTACAGCAAATTATTCGCGTTCAGAGAGATTGTTTTGAAATTTGTTTGTTTAATTTTTTTTTATCTTCATTGAGTATTCGTGTTCGTGGGAGAATTGCAGGGAGGATTGTGAAGTTTGAAGGAGGATCGAAGAGTATCGATTAATTTTGGATGCGAATCTCAGTGGCCATTGAAATTGATTTTATCTGCAGAGCCGAGATTATTGGTAACACTGCCGATAAGCCACTAATGACTTTTTGTTGTGATAAAAATTGGGAGAGAGACATTTCTGTGTAATATTTTAACCGATTTAGGTATCGATTAATTTTTTTTTTGTTCTTTTACAGTTGGTGATTAATTTTTTTCTCTATCCAACCGAATTGGATTGCAAGAAACTGTTCTTAAAATTAACGCCCTTTAAACGATTGAAAAGACCCACCATTGTAATTGGAAAACGTAATTGTTTTGTTCTTACAAAACGACAATGCGTTTTGGACTCTCGTGGCTGTATGAAATATTCATAAATTCGTTCTTCTCGCCACCGAGGTTCGACTGTACGTGCGTCAAGTGCATTCCGCACCGATTGATGGGGGCGGAGAGGGGCTGAATGGGTGGGCAATCGAGTTCCTCTTGATTAGGGTGGTTCGCAATTTCTTTTTCACCGCGAAATCAGCGAAGCGGTTTTCTCATAAGAGGGGAATCGAGACGAGACATCGAGTAGCTCGGGAAATATTGGCTGAATAAGGCAACCCCGAAGAGGTAAAACGGTGCACGAGAGAAAACGCGCGAACGGAGAATACATAGAAGAACGTTGGTGCCGGTGAGAACTGGGAAAAAAGGAAGAAATAAGAAGAGAAAGAAAAAAAAATGACTGGCTCGGTGGGGTATGAAAGACGAAGAGAGGGCGACCAAAGTTTGATCGAGCGGGAGGAAGAGAGAGAGAGAGAGAGAGCGAGAGCGAGAGATCGCCGAAGCCGAATAGTATAGGTCGGGAACAATGGAAACGATTTTTACGAAACTGACTGGCGCGCCCGGCGCCAACATAGCCGCAGGCGGAAAAATATTTGCCGAAGGGTAGGCGCGATTCTGAGCGACGACGAGCCAACGATTTCACCCTCCAGGCTCAATAAACTTTTCCGTCATAACGTTCATATAAACAGGGGGAGCTCTGAGCCCCTCCGCCGAATCCACTTCCTTATCACAGCCCGCTCCGAAATGCCGAGAAGCCGCTGCTCCTCCTTTTTCTTCTTTCTTTGTCGATCGTATCGTTCTCGCCATGAGGGATGATATACGTCATTTTTTTTTCAACGTAACGACAAAAATTCACAGTATCATCACGACCCTCCCCCATTCGCCTCGAAAACGTTGAAAAAAAAAAAACGTACAAAGAACGTTTACAAAAATAATCAAGCAACAGATCGATCATCCAGCATCCGAGATCCAAAAGTCTTCGACATCATCATCGAACAACCCTCAGCTCCCCGAACGTTTCCCCATTCTCCGACCCATCGACGATAACGAAAACTTTCCCTCACGAAACTTTTGACGCAAAATCCACGGCATTATCCCCCCCACCCCCTTTCCTCCCTCGACATTAATTAAATCATAAATATTGATACACAACCCACGGAGTCGTGGGCGGATTGTCGAACGGGCGTTTGTACAACGTCGGGTCGGTTCGGCGTGCGAATTGCACGATGCTGTCCGAAATCCCAATGGGTAAGTCCGCACGGGATAACGCGGTACGAAAACGTTGGTTATATCGTATCTTCTGGCCGACGATACAATAGTTATTCCCCCGGCGTATACCTATTCGCCACTCCAAAGTATAATTTGTGGCTCCCATTATATGTCTCCTTACTCTATCCACCCGAGGTTAAACTACACGGGAGGTTTGATGTAACGCTCCGGGTCCACGGAGTACGTCGGACGGAGCCGGAGAAGGACCGGGGGATGAGAGGATGGGTGAGACGGAGGATTGGGGGAGGAGATCGTGGAACGAGAGAACACGGGAGTGAGCTAGGAGCTAGGGTAATTAACGACGCCTTGCGACTTCGCCAACTTCGGAACAAGTACATGGGCAACCCGACCAACCCTTCCATATCCACCCCTCTTGGGCCTTGGGCTGTGCTTCTGGTGCTTCTGCTACCAACGTCTACTACCACTTCCAACGTTACCGCTACCACTACGCCTTCACCAGTACCACCGGAGGTACCGCTGTTACAGGTACTACCGACGCCGTTCCCGTTACTACTATTACCCCCCTACGCTCCGTGTAGCTTCCCTCTGACGTATGCCTTCAACCCCTCTTACCCGCACCTAAATGAAACTAAAACGTCTTGGCAACGTGTCCGTTAACTTGACAAAACCTGTTTGGTAACCGCAAAGAGGGTATGCCAATTATGAGGAAACTTCTAATGAGGCACGTGCGCTACGTTTCTGTATCGATATCGCGTGAAATTATTTTCTTTTGATTCGTAGACTTTTATTTTTGACGGAGGTTGAACGTTGAGAAGATTTTTATTGAGTGGAAACTTCTAATTGGGGACGTGAGCAATGGTTGTTTATCAATATTGGATGAATTATTATTTTTTTTAGTTCTAGAGTTTTCTTTTTGGCATCAGTTGTGCATCGAAAAGATTTTTATTGAGCGGAAACTCTTAATGAGAGGCTTCGGCAACGTTTCTGAATCAATATTGGGTGAAATAATTTCTTTGCATTTTAAACTTTTTTTTACGTTAGTCGCACATTGGGAAGTATTTTATTGAACGTGAACTGCTAATAAGGGATATGTGCAACGTTTCGGTATGAAAATCGGATAAGATAATCTCTTTGTATCTTCGTCGTTTATATTAAGAGTTAAAATAGAATGGAGAAGCCTCCCATTGAGTGGATAAGGTCGTTAAAGTTTTAATCGAGCGTGGATGTATGCTCGACCGATGACAGACCTTTGCGCATTAACTTTTTCAACCATTTTATATATTCCGAATTTTTCCGTCGGCTAAAAGTAATAAACGATTCAATTAACAAATTTTTTTTCCAATAGTGAGAGGCTCGTAATTTTACGGGATAAAAATGAAAGCTTTGATTATTCCATTATTCACTAAACGATGGTTTGAAAGCCAAATTTATTGCTTAATGAGAAAATGTTTCAATTCGCGGATTAACGTTTCGCAACGCGGAATAAACTCTCGAAATTTCATATTTCCAATATTCGAATATTCTATTATGCACGTGACGCACTTAAAAGCCGTTCGCACAACTCGCACGAGTTTAATACGTGTCCGTTACACGTGGAATGAAAAAAAGAAAAAAAGTACTTTAACGAGGTTTGTGTTAAACGAGATTGAATTTGAGTTTTAGCGGAGGCTGTGAATGCGTCGTAAGAGGCGATTCTGTTGCGTGGAAAATATAATGTATACATCCATTTTTTTTTGCCGCGCACCGACGTACGTAGCAGACCTTGCGATAGCAACGCGGTTCGCTACGCTCGGTTTTACGATGTTTCACGTCCGAAGAATATTCTCGGGTAATGTTAGATTTTCTTCTTTTTTTGCATGAAGGCACGGGAAGATGTGTTTCGCGTGATGAATTCGGCAACCACATGTCACCCATGAATATGGAGTAAAAGCATGGATAAATGGGGTGTAAGAATGTTGCACTTCTCGATGAATTGTTCCAAACCACGATTGTTGACGATCGGCAAATCACTCATTAATGGAGGTTTAGCAGCACTTTTATACTTTCACTACAATGTTTGACAAAAAAAATAAAAAAATAAAATTAGCATCAATAGCGTAGCGAGAAAAAGCAATGCGATGCAGAAAAATATTGCAAAAAAATGCAATTTTGTTCCGTAATATATTAATTGGATCAATGTAAATTTAATATTTGCCTGAAAAAATGTCATGATTATTTACATGATAATCATAATATTAATAATAATGACAATAATAATAATAATAATAATGGTAATAATAATAATAATAATAATATGTTTTACCGTGAAATTGCTTTGGTCGATTGATTGGATTATTTGTTGTATGAAGCTACGGTTATTGCGACCTGATCATTTTATAGCTACATTCTTAAGAGATCTATATTTAACTCTGGGTCCGAGTTCGAGAGAAGCTTTTATTACCGATGTTATCGCATAGAAAATAAATGTAATCCCTCCCTTTTTTTACAAAACGATAAAATCGTTGATTATGCTTTGTTCCGTCAGTTCTTGATGGGGGGGGGGGGGGGGGGGGTGTGCAACAAGTATTGTCGATACAAATTATTTCTAAAAGAAATAAAAGTGAAAAGATAGTATATCTTGCTCTTCAATAACATCGGTAATGAAACCCTCTCGAACTCGGATCGAGAGTTGAATGCAGATGTCTCAAGAATGTAGCTATAAAACAATTACGTCGCAATCACCAAAGCTTCACACAACAAATAATAATAACAATAACCACGATAAAACGATTTAAAAAAAATTCGTCAACAAAAAAGAATAATGATTCTACCCATCGCCTAATTTTTTCCATCCGTCCAATAGAAATATATCGAACATCCGGACGTGAATAAAAAGTCTCATATGTATGATATTATAAATATTTGATCAGAAAATAAAAAAGAAAAGGTTTCGAAAAATGCACTCTACGGTAATATCTACATCGACGAAATTTAATTTCCCGCACATTTCAAAATCGCCGGATATGATTTGCGAACGGGGCAATGTAACAACGAAAAAAAAAAAAGAAAATAATAACAGATCCATGTCCTTACTTTCAGGTATATGTATATCAATCCATCATCCATGCACATGCACATATACCACGTACACACGGTACACAGTACATAATAGCGTGCACGTAAAGCCAACTGCGATGAAACTAAAATTGGCATCCTCGGAGAAGATCATTACCGAGGTAACGGTGTCTCTATGGAGAATATCCCATGAGCTAGGCGGCGAAGGCCCCGGAGGGATCGAGAGCGTTTCGTCGAGGAAACGCGGGCTCGCGAAGCAGCGGCAGCGGCGTCGGCGACGTTCCTTGAACTCGTTTCTCGGGTGGAAACCCGTTACCAATCTCATCTCGATTCGCTTCGCTCACGTAGACTCGGGCGCCCTAACACATCAACCGACCTATCCTCGTCCGTGCGTTTTCCTTCTCACATCTATGCACACCAAGGTTGCATGCCCGATCTTCAACCACGGCGATACGTCGTAATACGTACAGGAAACTCCCATCCGACTGTCTCGCTCTTTACCGAGGTTGCGACGGCGACGGCGAAACCGGGAGTCGGAAGTGGGCTTCGAGAATCGCAATAATAAAAGTGAGAGAGCGAGAGAAAGAGAGAGAGAGAGAGAGAGCGAGAGAGAGAGAGGAAGGGAGAGGAATAAGCCATGTCGATTCGTCTTGGCGCGTCTCGACCACAGCAGGCAAAAGTAATTATCAGCCCTTGTACGTGAAACTGAAAAAAAAAAAAAGTGGAGAGGCAGGGGCGAAGTGGAAAAAATAAAAGAAAAACCCACGAGAAAAGTTTCGCCCCTGCGGTAGCCCGCCGGAAGGGTCGCGCAATCGACCAAGTACCGAGCTTTATAAGCGCGCAACCCCGTGCGGTTGGTAATCCCGCTCCAAGGTTACTTCCCTGACGTACTTCTGGATACAAACACACAAACCGCTATATTACCGCGACGATTGCTACAGTGAGCTCGAAAATTCCTGCCCGGGATGTATGTATGGATTCTCGGTGGGGAATCGTATATATGTATTTATTGTATGTACATAAATATATATATATATATTGTGGGCTGGAATTTATATATATGGGGCATTCCTGGGAATTTCGGCAACTTCAGACAGTTGGGTCAAAATTTTTGCCCCCCAATTTTTTCTATTAATATGTGTTGAAAATAAAGAGACACGTATTTCGGCGTTTTTTATTTTGAGCCCTCACTTTTGAAATACGGTCAAATGAAGTTTTTGAAGTATTGACCACATTCGATCATTCAAATCGATATATCTCAGCAACGGTTAGTGATAACTCGAAAAACCACGGGTCTTTTTTTTTCGTTTTTGAACGCTCTATACAATGAAAACATTTACGATTATGTTGCACAAATTCAACAATAAGTTATAAACTATTCAAAATAAAAAATGAAATAAATAAAAAAACGCACTTTTAATTTTTGAAATGTATTTTTTTTTAAATTCCTTGAACAAAAACGAAAATTTAGCCACCTTGAACTTTTTGGGCCGACGCTTCGTTCGGGAGTTATAGATTTTTTTGTCACAAAAAACCCGTAAATGTTCACCCGGTTATTAAGAAAAAAAGCTATAACTTTCGAACGAAGCGTCGGCCCAAGTCCGGCCGAGTCTCAAAATTTTTGTTTTCGTTCAAGGAATTTGAAAAAAAATATATTTCAATAATTAAGGGTGCGTTTTCTTCATGCAATTTTTTACTAATAAAATACGTATATTTACCGGTTTTTTATGACAAAAAAAGCTATATCTTTCGAACGAAACGTCGGCCCAATTCGGGCCGGGTCTCAACATTTTTCTTTTCGTCCAAGGAATTGAAAAAAAAAAACAATTTCAATAATTAAGGGTACTTTTTTTTTTATGCAAATTTTTACTAATAAAATACGTAAATTTACGGGTTTTTCGTGACAAAAAAATGTATAACTCCCGAACGAAGCGTCGGCCCAAAAAGTTCAAGGTGGCTAAATTTTCGTTTTTGTTCAAGGAATTAAAAAAAAAATACATTTCAAAAATTAAAAGTGCGTTTTTTGTTTTATTTCATTTTTAATTTTGAATTGTTTATAACTTATTGTTGAATTTGTGCAACATAATCGCAAATGTTTTCATTGTAGAGAGCGTTAAAAAACGAAAAAAAAATACCTGTGGTTTTTCGAGTTATCACTAACCGTTGCAGAGATATATCGATTCGAATGATCGAATGTGGTCGATACTTCAAAAACTTCATTTGACCGTATTTCAAAAGTGGGGGCTCAAAATAAAAAACGCCGAAATACGTGTCTCTTTATTTTCAAGACATATTAATGGAAAAAATTGGGGGGCAAAAATTTTGACCCAACTGTCCGAAGTTGCCGAAATTCCCAGGAATACCCCATATATATATTGGGTATGAGGTATTCCACGGCGAATCGGACGGTCAAAATCTTGGGTCCTGCTTATTTGGTTTATGATTTTTTTTTGGCTTCCTTTTGATCCCCGAAACAGCCGGGATTTTTTTTAGAAATTGTGTATTCCTCTACAACGCTTAAAAAAAACTAAAAGCAGCCACAAAATAAGGAAAAAGCATACGGCGACATAATTGAGAATTTTTTTTTTTTCATGAATTCAGTATTCTGTCAAATTTCTATTTTAAAAAAATGTATATTTTTCTTATTTTTTTTTGTTGGGATCATGATTGTTTCTAATTAATCAAGGAAAATGAATATTTTTAACAAAAATGATAATAATGATAGTGAAAATGATAATAATATTAATGATTTTGTTGCGGGTTTGAATAATTGATAATATTTGTTATTTTGAAAAAAAAAATAGTTTCAATGAAGGTCCCACTTTAAAACTTTGATAAGCTTTACGTTTTGACCTACTAAAATCTCAAAAAGAATCAAAATGTTCAATTATGTCAAAGTATGTTTTTTCTCCTTTAGGGGATTGTTTCGAATTTTGTTGATAGTTCTAGGGAGATTCGAAAATTCTGCAAAAAATGAGCAATCTTTTCGGGGTCAAGTTAAAGCCAAAAAAAAAAAAAAAAATCACGACTTGAATCGGCAAAGGTCGAGCTTTCGACCATCCGATTTCCCGTGGAATACCTTATATACAAGCGTATATCTACGGCAATCAGCCGCGACTACGCCAGCAGGGGAGCCTCATTCGTTGTCTTGAAAATATCGTCTGAATGGCACTGCAAACATTCCCCGGTAGCTTATCGACCTTTTCGCTTCGCCATTTCGTTCAAACATTACGAGCGAGCTAGCTCGTGCTCGATACGATTTTCCACAATTTTACGATGAATTTTCCACCCCGCCGAACGTGGCTCCACATTCGCTCGGATTTCGAAACAAACGTTATTCGCTGGTTATTATTGCTGAAATTGTATCTCCTCGAGCGTTTTCCGTCGGTGATATCGAATTGTCGTCTCGTCGACGACGAACTTGCGCCTCGCAACATTTTTTTGACACTTTGCTGGATATTATTAGCCCCCTATAATTTCAGTCTTTTCTTTTGAGACACCTGATATGGAATTTAATCTTCTTCTCATAAGATCAACAAAAAGTACCAACAAATGAAGAATAAACGTAAAAATTCATGGTTCTCCTCCCTAACACTAAAGTATTGAATTTTTTGAATGAAAATTGCTCTAAAATAATTACGAATAAATATAACTTAAGTAGTTGAATTATATTTGCATTTTCGTCGAAGCTTTTCGTCTCGAAATCTCGGTTATTGTTAATTTCCGTAGCAACGCGAGAAATCAGTTTCGGGACGATCGGAATTTCTCCGGTTGAATTTTCAGGTGCGACGACTTTGCCGGGATTAATTGGCCTTCGATGCAATTGTGACTATTCCAGTCACGGAACCGAAAGAAGCACTGACCTGTTCATCTGGGTAAACAATTAATGTAATTAAACGTATATTGGAGCACGGCGGCGTACTGGCTGGAGATTGGTACCAGGAGCAGCGATCCCGGATGACACAGAATACTCTCCGATACATGTATATAAATATATATGTACCCATATACAGTATCCTAGGTATTTATATGTATATACAGTGCGAGGAGAACACACAGTCGGGTATCAATTCGTCCCCAATGTTCACGTCTACTTGGTGCATGCGCGCCACCGCGTCAATGGTATGAAATTCGTTCGGTCATGGAATTTCTCATCAATCTTCACGAGGCTGCCCCGGTAACGCGTAGAACCTGTATATATATTCGTTAGGATGGTTTTTATTCGGGCAATTGAGACATTTTGACTGCGACCGGATTTTAATCGCTTCCAAAAAGGTAAGCAAAAATTTGAAGCCTGATTTGACGTTTTTGGGACAACTTTTACTACGCGCTGATTGGAGGTAAAGTTTTTCGTTTAAAATATATGCAATTTTTTTTGAAAAATTTGATTTGATATCGTATGAAATTAAGGAGTGCGAACCATATTGTTATAGAAAAAAATAAATATATGAGTCATCTCATCCCAATTAAATGAAATCATTTCGGAATAACTAAGATATCTGAAGGTTCTGTGGCCCTATCCTACCGGAATTAAGGGGACTGAGTCACCTACAAAGTCGAAGGAAAAAAAAATTTTTTTTTTGTGACAAGATCGATCTACATTTTCATTCTAATTTATCCCGATAAAGTATCTATACTTAGCTATCTTTTCAAATTTTTTCAGAACCATATCAAGCATCCGAACGCTGTGATATTTTCCCAAAGTTTGGGAGCTTGTTGTAAGATTCAGACCGAACAACTCAACCGATCGTGGACTTTGACGTCTCATTTTGTTCAGAAAACACATAATTCCGAAGTGAATGTGGGATTTTTTTTATGCACTTTAAACATTTTGGCAGCCTATAACGTAAAAAGGAAGCAAAGTTTGTGGAAAACCAGTTGAACAATAGGTCACCATAACTTCATCGTACCTCGCATTCCAAATTCCCACATTCACTTCGGAATTATGTGTTTTCTCAACAGAATGAGACGTCAAAGTCGACGATCGGTTGAGTTGTTCGGTCTGAATCTTACAACAAGCTCCCAAACTTTGGAAAAATATCACAGCGTTCGGATGCTTGATATGGTTCTGAAAAAATTTGAAAAGATAACTAAGTATAGATACTTTATAAGGATAAATTAGAATGAAAATGTAGATTGATCTTGTCACAAAAAAAATTTTTTTTTTCCTTCGACTTTTTAGGTGACTCAGTCCCCTTAATGTAGAATACCCTACATGACCTTGTTTTATTAGCGGGGCCATGAATTATCCCCAGAAAAATTTGATATTGTATGAAATTAACGGGTGCGAACCATACTGTAACGGAAAAAAATACATATATGAGTCATCTCATCCCAATTTATTTAAATAATTTCGGAATAACTAGAATATCTGAAGGTTTCGTTGCCCTATCCCACCAAAATTAATGTAGAATACCCTACATGACCTTCTTAAGCAACCACAATCAATCCAGAGCCATGGGACCCTTCGAAATTCTATCTATTCCAACATTATCTGAATAAATTGGGTGATTATGGTCACAAGAACGGCGTAATCGTGGCATGAGATGACCCATGGATGTATATTTTTTTTCGTCAAAGTAGAGTTCATAAGCGTTAATTTCGTACGGTATTGGATTTTCCACGATTAATTAGTTGCCCCGCCAATATAATTACCGAAAAATAGGAATATTGCGTGTATTTCAAACGGTCAACTTCATCTCGAACCAGCGCTTAGTAGCAATTGGACTAAAAAGGTCAAATTAGCTCAACATTTCTGTTATTTTTTTTTCAAATCAATGCACATCCGTTCGCAATAAAAATTCGAAAATAACCCAAATAAAAACCATCCCCATACATATACGAGTTCTATTTCGCGTCAAGGCTCCGCAATTTCTTGCCATTTCTGTCGGTTATTTTTGTATCTCAACAAATTTCAAAAGACTCGTTCGAAACGGTATCGTTTGAAAAACATCGTTTCGTTCTTCGTTCGCCCACGCATCGTCGAGACTATAATAATTCAATAGTCAAAGTCGAAAGCTCGGCGCGTCTCTTGATAAATCACCCACAGACAGCGCCCATATAAATACGTATTTTATTTTTTCTTATTCATCATCATGTCAGTGCGATGCGGCGAGGAGTGATCGAGTCTTCTCCCTTTAATGAAGAACCAACCGGAATCAGAATCTTTCATCGCCGCTGGCGTTACTTCGTTTTTCTTCACTTCTCCGTACAAACTATTCTCAGTCGTTTTTTCGTTTTTTTTCTATTTTTTTTTTTTTTTTTTTTTTACTTCTCTTTGCAAGCAAAAGGATGCAGATCGATGCACCGATGCCTGCAAGAATCGTAGCCCCGGGAGATAATTTAGCTGAATAAGTTCAGCTGGATTCTTCGGCTTCTCCTTTCCAAATGCGGAACAATCGGAAATCTCATTTTTTTTTCTTCTTCGTCTTCTTCCTCGTCCTCTTCTTCTTCCTTCATTTTTCTTCATTGTTTTTTTTTTTTTTTTTTTTTACTTTTTCTTTTACTCAAACCGAAGGATGCTTCTATATTTCAGCCTCTCGCAGGTTCGTTGCTTTGAGCATCAGCCGTTTGGACTTCTTTGCAAGTTTCGTCGAGTGAAATGAGTCTGACGACGGTGGACTCAACTCCGAGAAACGACAATGGGAAACCAAAAGCGCGACGATTCCGGGATGAATTCGAGTGACGTCGATGTATATATGCGCGAACAAAGGTATTCCCAATTTGAAAACTGCATCAGAGGGAATGGTTTCAATATGATCTACCTTTGAATAGATTTGTCGGGCAAAAGAATTCAATCGTCCGATGTCCTCGATCTCTTCGGTTTGTTCTTTATTTTTCGTTGTCTTTCGAATAATTTTTCTATTTTTACTTTGGATTTTTTTGTATAGTTGTCGGAATCGTTCGATATCGAACGAGTGACTCATATTTATATCAAAGACGTCGTTACAATAATAAATATTTTTTTAATTCAGTCAATCGAACGAATATTTCTATATCTCTGTGCCTCGATTTTTTACACATTCGTTGGACTTGTTTTTATCAAACTATTGACTCAGATCGATATTAAAGACGTCGTCCCAAATACGATCTATCTTTGAATAATTTCGTCACGCAAAAAAATTCAAATCACTTCCTGTTCTCGGTTTTTTCAGTGTGTTTTCTATTTTTCAGTCTTTCGAACAAATTTTTCATCTGTACTTCGATTTTTTTTTTACATATTCGCTTGGCTTGTTTATATCGAAGGAGTGACTCAGATCGATATTGCCGGTGGAATTTCGTGGAGTACAAACCCATTTCGTATCTTCCGATAAACATTAAGGTCGATGGTGGAGCGTGTGTTGCTATCGGGTTCTGGCACGTTTCGCTCGCAAACTTGGGCATAAATTCCTCTTCCACCAACGTGACTGGCTTCTGCACCAAAGTGCATACGTAGCGCACCGTGCACTGTAACAACTTATATCGGAGTAAATATATATATACTTTTAAATAATTCAGGCAACAAGTAAAAACTATTCCGTAAAAAAATTTATTTATTCGGTTTTTTTTCTTCATAAAGTTTTCAATTATAATAGGTTATTATAAGAGGTAAATCAAATATGAATAGTTATTAATTATTGCATGAAAAATCCTGTTCTTCAATTACTTACGAATTATTATAGCGAACTTGTGCATCCGTATTATATTAAACTTCGGTATAATATTAAACAGCGCTCGTGGATGAAGAATTTAGCGATAGTTTGATTTTTTTATTAATTTTTGGATCTAATTGTTGAAATCTCAAGTTATTTCAAGAATCAAAACTTCGCTCATCCCTTCGTTCACATACTTTTTTTCAATATTATACTAACAGAATCTTTTTGATATTTTTTTAAATTTAATACGAGCCGTTCCAGAAATATCGTGCTCACCGCGAGTGATTAAAAAAAAAAAGTGTTTTGGGAAAACGACAATAGATCCCCGAAAATTGGAAATTTTCTCATAAAAAAATTCATATGACTGCCTCAATATATGTTGTAATTGATACTGTATAGTGTATTCTAATAAAATTATGTTAACATGGCTAAAAAAAATCATGAAATTCCCTTCATTTTCCCGCAAGCAATACAGAATTAACCCCTTAATGCGTTGGGACTTTGTTCAACCACTGCTCGCTAGGTGGCGCTCGGGCTATTGTGATCTTTGATGAAGATAGCGCCTTCGCCGTCCGTATATCTCTCTCTTCTCTCTCTCTCTCTCTCTCTCTTTCGTTGACTTCCTCCAGGAATACATTGTTTCCGGCAAACAGACGTGTTTTTGGTCGGTGAAGTTTGATTTTCGCCCCGTCGTTGTTGTTGTTCGTTTGCAGATCGTTCTGGTGTCCGTTTGGTGCTGGTTAGCTGACCGCGCTGTCCGTAACGGGTTCGCAACGCAAACACTGCTCGTACACTCGAACTCACAAGTACGTCCGATGGTTTCGCGAACCGGAAGACGACGTACCGACGGAATTTGCGAGTCTGTTCGGTACGGAGATATCTTGGATCCTACGCATATATCGAATGAACGATATCGCACGTAAATTTAACCCTCAATACTTTGGTGGAATTTCATAAAAGATCACAAGGGGTTCCTTTCGACCCCAAGCATAAAAGTTGTGCCTTAAATTAGAATTTTCGTTATTTAAAAATGTAAAAAACGCTAAGGTGTTCTTCGAGTCTCCGAGAATCAAAAACAGCCGTTTTTTTTTCAAAAAATTATAATTTTAACGTGGTTAGAAAAAAATTTGAAAAAAAATGTAAAAGTGACTTTATTTAGAGAAATATTGATAACTTTATCGAATTTAAATATTTTCTCAGAATATTTCGGTATGGACTGTCGAGATGCTTTATTTTGAGATAAGAATCGTCGTGTCAGTGCCGGCTTAAAAAAATATGTTCATTTTCACATACGGAGATGGAAATTTTGAAGAGAGAGAAAAAAAAAACGTCGACTGAATTATTAAATGAACTCGAATTATTTTCGTCACGGGGATCATTACTCCGGATCCCGAGTGACCGTTGAGGGGTTAATAACTGTTGTTATAGCCGGTTCTATACGTGCCTCGAAATTATTCCGGCTCGTCATTGAGCTTTCGTCGTAAGAGCAATGGCCGGACGGGTAGTTAATTAGTCGAACGTGACAGTCCTGTCCGTCGCATCGAGCCAGTGACCCATTCTCTCATTCGTACTGAATAAAAGCCATGACTTTTTTTTTTCAACTACTATCTATCGCAACTGCAGATGAGATTATCAACGCACGACGTCATCTCTTAATTTTGAAAATACTGGGAATAGAATTTCAAGTACAGTCTGGTAAAAAAATAATGGTGATTATATGCAAAGTGGGAAAGTAATTTCGATTTTTTTGGGACTGGAATATGTTGCAGAGAAAACAGTACCAAGGAATTTGATATGCATATGTTTGGTGCGGAAATGAAGTCTTCGTATGGTTAGGCGTTGTTGGAAGTCATTGAAGTATCTTAGATTTTAGGATGTTTAGGCTTTCAAGGGTTAGGTCAAGGGTTAGGGTTGAATTCGTATTCTTTTTCGATTTGACAATGTTTAAAAGAGCAATAAGTAACTACTGATATAAACTGAATTAATCCTCGCAGCATACACTTATTTTTTTTATCAAACACCACTCAAAGGCCCAATTCAACCCTGCACGAACTTTCACCGTCCGCCATTTTAGATCGACGCGTGCAATCGGCTCGTAAAAATTTTCAAATATCTTTCAAACATTGTTAAATCAATTGATATTAACAAAAAGTGCAATTAAAATTATTTTCATCCATAAAAAAATTGATGAAATAATTCTTTTTAAAAGCTTGTTTACAAGAAATTAACAGGGCACAAAATGATCATGTGTGTGGTGTAAGGATTGATCCAACTCCAACCCCTAACCCAACCCTTCGTAGCCCAAACATTCTAAAATGGAAGAAAAAAAATTCATTTCGTAGAACCAACAAAACCATAGAATAAAAAAAAATTATCTCTCCCTACGTATTATCCAGTAACACGATATCGTTGGATCGTCATATATTTTCGTCAGGCGCGTAAATTGTCGGAACGACGGTCGACAGAAAATAATCGTGTCGAACGGTCGGAGCTTTTCGGTTGGCAAAGATTCACGACTCGCACGAATATAATAAACACGAATGGAAATAAACGTGAAAAAATAAAATGGTTTCGTGCAAAGTGGCGATACACGAGAGACGGCGAGGAAAAGGGACGAAGATAGAGAGAGAGAGAGAGAGGAGCGGAAGAGGAGAGAGTGAAGGCGAAAAGGGACGGAACAGACGTTCGCAAGAGGCTTTGGAAGGGATTGTTCGGAGTTACGTTACCAGCCTCGGTGAACCTGCTAATGAATTATAAAGTTGTAGCTCCTGGGAGAGATGCGCTGCCACGGATAGATAGGACTTGTTTATTGTTGCGTCAGCGGTAACGCCGTCGTGGCAACGGAAAACACACGAGAGACGCAAAGTACGCAACGGTATGGCACAGGTAAAGATAGACCTGCGGGGGCCAGCGGAAGCCGCGACAGAAGCGGTTACGAAGCGCCGGAGGCAAAGTCTGAGATACGCGTAGATATTGGCTTATGTTACGAACGTTTATCACGGGACACGAGTATATATGTATTTATGTATCTTAGGGTAATTCTTGTTTTCCGCTTTTTGCGAATTCAGCGGCTCCCAGAGGATCAATTGTTAGAAATGAGAAATAAAATATTCTCAAATTTGAGCCGACTATCTTAGTTTTTAACCTTGCCGCCAAGTTCTCAAAGTTTTTTATCTAAATAACAGCGTTTTTATATTTAATATTTTTTTATTATGATGGAGTAGCAGTACCAAACTTTCATTTCAAACTTGGTGAGCTTTTTACCAACCATAGTAGCTATACCGAGACATTATTGTTGATTACGAGCGATTACTTTTTTTGAGTTACATTGAAGATAGATTTTTTGATTTTGAGCACTGTTATCTTAATGGAGAAGTTTAGGGGGTTGGCGACAGGGTCGAAAATTGAGGTAGGGGACTGAAATTTTGAGAATATGTTTTTTTATTATTTTGAATCGTTTGATCTTCTGAGAGCGACTAAATCAAAGAAAAAACCAAAATAAGGACCACTGTAATGTATGTATTGATACAATACACTGCATCTAATAAACCATAATCTGTGTTTTACCGCAGTTGCTTATTATACTTATTATTTTTATCACTTATTACATAATCATTCCAAACATAAAACAATTCGATATTCAATAAAAAAAATACATTCACTTAATTACCACAATTCAAATCGTCTAATATTTATATACCATATAATAGTTATATATCATATAGTTATAAACCATACCTACGTATTGCAAAAAATTACAATAATTTAAACAGATTTGAACTGACTTATAAAATAAAATTAAAAAATTCAATATTTGAACGAATAATAAATAATTAATTGGTATCATTTTTTCATTCCATTCATCATATTTCAGTGAGTATCAAATAATATTCAATTATTACTATAATGTTGATTATTATCATCCTCAATCTAATTCAATTTCAATTTTACATTACCGTATCTACGGACACATATATATGGCCAGTGGCCTGTAGTTGTTTCCCGTCCTATTTTTATTCATCTCGTCCGCGATGCCCATAAACCGCCTAATAAACGAATGGATTTTCCATGTCGACCCGAAACCCGGTTGACCTGGGATCGCTAATTACTTGCACCGATGGTCCATTGATTAATTGCAATGGCGGCGCCTTTGTCCCGAACACGATGTTACCTTAAACCTCACGAACAAGCTTTCGCGGCCTCGTCAAAATAAACACTCCAGGTTCCATCTTGTGCCCCGTACCAATTCACGCAACCTTCTTCCTCTTCCCTCTGCCCACCCCGCGACGAATACATGTAAATCTTCGTTTACACGCGTCCTCGTGTTGTCTCTCGTTGCCACCGCTCATCCCGCACACACATCTTCTCCATCCCATCCGACGTTTCACATCCGTCTCTATTTCTCTTTTGGCTTGTCTCCGGGCGACATAACCTCGCAACGACGTTCCCCATTTCCACTGGGCCATCCTCTCCCTCTCTTTCTCTATCTCCCTTTCTCTCCATTTCTGTTTTCCTAACGTATCCTCATCGCCGCAGTACAAACACATTAGCGGTTTCTCACCGCCGTAAAAGCTGTGTGCCGCAGAAACACCACAGAGCGGAAGAGCACAGCTTTTGCCGTGCTATCTCCGAGGCTACACACATATATATGTATATATAACATACGTATATGTAGATGTTGAGTCGCCTTGAGGGAATGCAACGACGTCTACGGTCACTTTATCGTGCGCAGAAGTTCGTGCTGGTCCCGTGGTCTTGTCCAGGACTTTGGCGGGTGTACCATCCACCATAGCGTTCATATACGTATATATGTGGTACATGCGATATATATATGCACGTATAGATATATATCTTTGTATGTATGTAGAGTAACTCCGAGAAAATAAGCCCCGGGCGCAACTGCCTATCGACCTGTAAAATTAGTTTTGCGCCTACGGCATGGCCTCACCGCTCCTTCACTTCTCTCTTTACTCTGTCTGCACCGAGTTCACAGGGTTTGACCGTACCGCTGCTACGAACATACTTTGAGCCAACCCGGTCGTGGGCGCACCTGAGACAAACCCGGCGGTCGTGTAACCCCCCCGGACTTTTTCTTTTCTCTCTCGTTCTTTCTCTCTCGCTCTTTCCCGCGTTCTCGCTCATTCGCTTTGTCTCTGTTCGCCCTCGAAACTGCACACTGAATATTTTATTTGCCCGGAAAAGCTGCAGCGACTTGGACTGCATCACCGGAAACGAAAAAGACAGTGGGTGCACGCAGCACCACGCGAAACCGTAGTCGCGAAAGCTTAACGCTGCAACGATCAATAACGCGGCAGTGGAGAACATTTTTTCTTTTTTTGTTGTTGTTTTATTTACTTTGTTTTTTCGAGTTTAGCTTTGTTGGACTCTCTTGGGGCAATTTTGGACGATTGCCATTGTGCTTTTTGGTTTTTTGGTTTTATTGAGGAAACGGGATGATTCATAAATAAAAAATATTAAACTCGATTTAGATGTTTAATGTGAATGAAAGATATATACCGTAAACGTTTTTGTTTGTTTGTATGATGATATTAATTAACTCTTGACTGTCGCTACCGAAGAATATTATGGCCGTCGTGGTGGGTAGATTCCACCCTGTCAGTTTTCAAAAAATAATTGTGAGCAAACTATCCGTCTGAGGGCGTTCAAAAAATTACAGGACATGCTCTGAACATTCTGGATTATGTACGAAAAGTTTATTCATAAGATATAAAATGGCAGCATGTAAAAAAATTTATTAAGAGGTGAAAACGGAAACAAAAACATTGTCAGTGTGACGGTGAAGGGTCGAACGAATGATTATTGTAGCAATATAATAATTGATCCTTATACTAGAATTGCTAATAAGATATCATGATTTTTTTGGAATTTTTTTGAGCACTTTAAAGTACTTATTAAAGCGCAAAGCACGAGTGACCCATACTTAGAGATTAAAGCTGTCGATCATAACGTTACAGACTAAAGTTTAATATTTTATGCAGTTTTAGTGATTTTTATTACAGTACGTCACCGCAGATTCGACTACCAATACCAAATATTCTCTCAATCGAAGCAATCACGTTTGAATATCGAAAAAAAATGCTTTTCCATAATTTAGAACCGTTTCATTTCTATTTTATTCCATTCAGCTCGGAATGTAAAATATGGTTCGAATTCAATACGGAAACACGTAAATTTTATTTTCCGAACGATCGTATGCGAAACGAGAGCGAAAAATGATAATATTTCGATTAAAATTTTAATTAACATTACCCGTTTACATTACGAGGACGGTAAAAGTTGATTTACGTTGAATTTTATGTCGCGATGTATATTGATATATCTTGTTTCTGTGGAATTAATTCCGCATATAATTCCGATACATATATGTATATTTTTTTCCAAACTCTATTGCATTGTGTTCCTCGTTCGTTCGTTGGGCTGCCAACGAACTGTACTGCCCCACATTTATACTTGCGAACCAACGATACCGACTATAATATGCAAACGTGAAAATCGCTTAGCATATAGCCACGAGGGAACCTGATAATTACATATTATGCATTCTGACCAGCATTTGCATTATAAATACGGTTATGCTCGCACACGTCTACACGCGCACGCACACGATCATACAGAAATATGGATATTTATATACATATACCCATATATATACACAAATAAAGATATGTATACGGATATATTCATATGTGTACGGAGAAGCAATTATATTATTCCTAGATGCAAGTGCAATCCACGCTACTCGAATTTCATAAAATAACGTAATACTATCTGGACCGATGGACCATTTGGACAGATCGATTCGCACAATAACATGGTTTCATTGAGCAAATATCGTTCGGACATCAAAATTTCAATCAATACGAAATACGTTAATGAATCAACATTGAACATCATAGTTTACATCTCTTTGAATTATATGAATTTGATGGAAAATTATTTGCGATCGTTCGAATCGTTCGTCACGTGCATTGTCGAATTTTCTATATAGGTTAAAAAATGCATTGCTATTTTTTTTCGTATGGCTTTAGCTGTCAGAAATACCTAGCGGGGAAAAATTATGATATTTAGTTACAAAAGATTGTTGTAAGAGAAAAAATTTGACAATCTTATGCATGATTTTTCAAAAATTCAGATTACCCAAAAAATAATTCTGTCTGTCGAATAGAAATAAATAAAAGAGATCAATAAATAGATGAAAATGAATAATATTAACAAACAAAACATGGTAAATATCAGTAATGAAACAGACAAAAAACTTGTATGATTGTTTCTTTTTAATATGCGTTTAATATTAAATACGATAAAAAAATAAAACAATAAAGATAAAAAATAAATAAAAACATATAATTTTGAAAAAATCGTGGGTAATCAATAAAATATATTATATATATTATTATACCTTTCGAGGTGAGCAAATCAGGTGTCGGAAAATGATTCTTTCTCGGTTCAATGTGATTACGCGCACACCCAACATCAGCGGCAGCAGCGCGGTACTCACGAATGTACATCTTATTATTACACCCCGGCCGCTGCCGGCGCGTTCGATACCGAAATTTTCGTACAGTTATCGAGCTCTCAGGTACCATTGGAGCCCTCGAGAGAGATCCCGAAACCATGAATTCTGCATCCTTTAATCATCGTTCGAAGTGCGGAACTGGCAGAACTCCGAACTCCGTGGCGAGCTCTAATAACCGGTAATCGAGGTGAGCAGAGCGAAACGAATATTCCCGCGGTCCTGCCGATGATGCCCGCACGGCATGACGGTAAGTCAGAAAATATCATCGACGTTGGCACCTGCGTACGGTTCGACCCAGCGAAATTGGGTGCGGATCGAAGTACCGAAAAATTAAAGTACCGACGGGTCGATAAATCACATTAAAAAGCTCCAAAAATAAATCATTCGAATCGGCATGGCTCTGACTGTCTATATCTGTCATGCCGATTCAGCACATTTATTTTCGGAGCATTTTGATTCGATTTATTGACCTGTCTGAACATGGAATATTCGGAACTTCTATCAGGACGCATAAAATTTATTTATTTATTTATTTATTTATTTATTCATTTATATGTTTATTTATTTATTTATTTATTTATTTATTTAGTTATTCTTTTATATGTTTATTTATTTATTTATTCATTTATTCATTTATTCATTTATTCATTTATTCATTTATTCATTTATTCATTTATTCATTTATTCATTTATTCATTTATTCATTTATTCATTTATTCATTTATTCATTTATTCATTTATTCATTTATTCATTTATTCATTTATTCATTTATTCATTTATTCATTTATTCATTTATTCATTTATTCATTTATTCATTTATTCATTTATTCATTTATTCATTTATTCATTTATTCATTTATTCATTTATTCATTTATTCATTTATTCATTTATTCATTTATTCATTTATTCATTTATTCATTTATTCATTTATTCATTTATTCATTTATTCATTTATTCATTTATTCATTTATTCATTTATTCATTTATTCATTTATTCATTTATTCATTTATTCATTTATTCATTTATTCATTTATTCATTTATTCATTTATTCATTTATTCATTTATTCATTTATTCATTTATTCATTTATTCATTTATTCATTTATTCATTTATTCATTTATTCATTTATTCATTTATTTATTTATTTATTTATGGGTCAGTAGAATCGAGAAGATCGAAACTCGAGATTCAAACCAAAAGACCCCGATCGAATTCGGCGTCAATAACTGAGACGCGGTATTAACGATATTACATCGACCGTGCGTGACTTTGGGTTCTCCATTTCGCAGCCTTCGAGGTTCGCGATCCTCGTCGGCGTTATTAGCTCATGGATTTCTCGAAATCCCCGACTACGAAGCTACATCTAGATTTCTTCTCCATCTCCCCATCACGGCGCGAACCCGGGGAAAAAAGAAGACGAAAAAAGTAAGAAAAAAAAAGATTCTTCGTCGGAAATGGAATAACCCATACGAGTCCGTATCGCGTACGCGTAAATGCGATGCCTTAATTCCAATTTCAAAATGAGACCTTAATCGTCCGACCTGGAGGAACTCTCACGTTCGAATTAAAATTAACTCGCATGTGAGTCGCTCGCAGTCGCTATCTCTTTTCCTTTTTTTCTCTCTCTCTTGTATTTCGATTGGATTTTGATGTTGGATTCCTCGATGTGTGTCTTGTGCCGAGGATATGTGAATTTTTTATTTTTATTTTTATCTCAAACGCACATCCGTCATTATTCGAGGACGCGAAGTGTGTTACGGTGTGTCGGTGTCGATGGACCGGTGTGCGTGTGTTTAATGAATAATAAACGCGGTTATTCGAGTACATATCACCGTACATGAATCACGATTCATAGACGGATGATTATTCGTGATACGAGACCTCATTTTCCACGTTCCCGGCAATGGCGATCTTGATGGAAAGACCGCGTGGAATTCCGGGCCGAGGGCGAGTCGATATAGATGTGTGAAGGTATACATATATGAGGTATTCCATGGCAAATTGGACGATCGGAATCCTGATTTCTACTGATTGAGTTCATGATTTCATGAGTTCATGAGTTTCGGCTTTCTCTTGACCGCGAAAATTCCCCCCATTTTTTTCAGAATATCTTTCTGCAATCCTGAGGGAAAATAAAAACTACCCCCAAATCAGGAACAGCCTACTTCGACATAAGAGAAAAGTTCAAATTTTTTTAGTGATTCCAGGAATTAAGAATAAAGTTTGCCGAAATTTTATAGCAGGATCGTTATTGGAACAATTACAAAAAAAAAAAATTAGTAATATTATTATTGTTCTACTATTGTTATCATTATTATTGTGAATATGTTGATTTATCATTGATTTTATCGATTAATTAGAAATAAACAATAATAAACGAAAGAAAAAAATATATACAAGAAAATTCATAATATTTTTTATTTGAAAAAAGAAAAAAAAAATGGTTGCAGTAAAGCCCCAATCTCAATTTTTGGCAAACTAAATTTCTTGACCGACTAGAATCACAACAAAAACAAAATTTCCAATTATGGCGACGTATCTTTTTCTTCATTTGGGGGTAGTTTCAATTTTTCCATCAGTTGTAAGTAAATCCGAACATTCTAAAACATAAATCAGGGGTGTTTTCGCAGTTAAATTAAAAAAAAAACCATGAACTGAATCGGCACGAGCCAGCATTTCCCCCGTCCGATTTGACGTGGAATACCCCACATACTCAACTGCACTAATATAGTGAGGTTCGTTACCACGCATCAGATGCAGTGATTCACGTTACAGTACGTTATTCCACGTGAGTCAATCGTGTAAAATCCATTCGCTCCTTTCGTCATTTTTTCTTCGTTTTTCAAACGTGATCTTTCATCCCCCCTTTCACGTATTTATTTTTATTTTTCGTTTCTTTCGAAAACCTTCATTAAATAGGAACATCGACGAAGGTTCCCGAAGCCCGTGAAGCGAGGAATTTTAGTAGAGGCAAAATACAGAGCATTTATATTAATAGTCGCGCGAAGAGAGTCGGCTCTTTAAGGCCCGTTCGGAACAATTTCCAAAGTTCCCGTTCGCGTTTCTCGATTCCCCGCAGTCGAGAGAGACCATACAGCGCCTAGGCCGATCTCTGCATACGTTAATAGCGATGTTCAGGCTTGTTTAGGCGTCTGCTCTCGCCATTTACGGTTTCCACGTGTTCCCCCTTCGCCCCACTACCACCCAACCGCGCACCGGTGATAGCAAATGCGCGAGAGAGTCTTCTTCGAGGAGTCAACCTTGAGGAAATGAGGGCCGCGTGAAAGACGAAGGAGGAACGACGCGCGGCTTTCGACGGAAGTGCCGAGGGTTGGAGAGAAAACGCTTTGCCAAAGTTGGACCGGCGGGTGAGGGAGGGGAGGGTGAGGAAGGGTTTCTGCGGAAGAGGAGCCGAACTGCCACCCCGGAGACGTCGGAACAGATCCAGCGGGATTGAGTGAGCGAGTGGGAAAGGGTGAGAAAGAGGATGGGAAGGAGAGAGGGTGGAGGAGGAGTGGAAGGACACGCGGTGCGGTAGGCGAAGAAGGTCGAGATGGGGTCCATTAAATGATCCCTATAATTACAGTTGGAGTCGGGGATTCCCATTACCCGCGTATCTCTCCCTCTCTCTCCTCTCTCTCCTCTCTCTCTCTCTCTCTCTTTCTCTCTCGCTGGTGGATTACGAGTTGTGGGATTAGCGTTTACTACCGTTGTGCAAAAATCAAGGTAGAACGTCGCCATAGCGCGGTCCACGACCGCAACAACAGCTTTCGCCATTGGGGAAAACGTCGAGACTGTAACCGTGTACCAACGTAAAGCTGTGTACTCACAACCAAACCCGAGATCTCGCTGCGGTTTCGCTTCGACGCCAACTCAGCTCCTTCAGGATTCCTTCTCGTATTTTGAACGTTTCGTGGGGTCTACCGTGCCGGTTTCCGCCAGGTCGCTCCATGCCGATGTCGAGATGATGATGATGCTGCTGTTTGGGAGAATTCTACGTTATTAACGCGGGTTTCTCTATCCTCGTCACTGTCTGGCGCGCAGGACAATCCGAGTTATATCGAAACGTAAACACTGCCCTACCGCAAGAAAAAATAGATAAAAGAAAAATATTTTAAAATACATTCGCGTAATACGCTTTGTTTCATGGGAATGACCGTAATGAAGTTATGTAAATTATACCGAGGTTCAACGAAATTCCAACTTGGGTTTTTACGAAAGTTTTCTTGAGTAACGTATTTTAATAAGAATGTTTTTATTTTGATTTTTTTTTTTTTTACGTTCATTGGATGAAGGTTTTTTTGTCGTTTTTACGACGGCAATTTCGCGGAGATGAAATTTTTTTTGTAAAGGGAAGGTCTTGGGAGACGTCGAGGTATGACAGTCCTTGAGACTGGGGACGGTGATTTTAAGGTTTTTTTTGTGGTTTTGAATTTATTGCGATTTTTCATATTTATTTGTATTTTGCTGTTGTAGGGTTCGCTACGTCCGAAGGGAAATTACGCGTTGGTCTGTCTGTCGATCTTCTGTAAAACCATGTGACGTAGAAATTAAGAATCTGGAATAATAATACATCTTATTGACCCACATATTTTGCACCAATGAACACTTAAAAATTTTCATGTAAGAATCAAAGCGGAGGCAATTTAAGTATTCGATTTATTTATTTATTTATGTATCATGTGGAGTATCATTCAAAAGGGCTTGTTATGTGGAATACAAGAATATGTTTTCATTATTTTAAATAGCATTTTTAAAAAGACATTCTAAAAAATATGCGAAAATAGAATATCCCCCCTGCTTATTTCTGAAACTACTGGACTTAAAATATTCAAAAAATCAGGTTATCCAAATCCCTACTCGAAGTTTACAGGAAGATTATCACAAAAATCTTAGATCTCGTTGATTCCCATAAATTAATTATAAAAAATGTAATCCCGAGCCAAACCAAACCAAACTCACCCTGAACCGGCTATTTAAAATAATTCTCCATAGTTATTACCAAAAATAATGTCGTTAGATCTTTAAATTTGATGAGTATATAGATTATATGGCAACATAGTGTCGAAATATATAATATAAAATAACCTAAATAACCTAAATAATGTTGTTAGCTCTTCAAATTCGATGAGTATATAGATTCTATGGCAATACAGTGTCGAAAATAAATTCGAACGTGACTTATAGGGCGGTTATTGGACCATCGAGGGGTTGAGAAACGAGGCGGAAGCGAAACCCCCTCCCTCCCGTCCCCTCTCCAACCTCCGTGGCCACTTGGGAAATACGTACTTAATAAATCGATTTTCCTCTAAGCGCGTTATTTGCCGAAACAAATAAAATCATTTTCCTTAACGAGGAACCGACAGAAGGCGAAGATCCGTGGCAAAACACGATACGAGAAACAAGATCAGCGCTTCGAAATCGAATCACACGGCAATGGCGCCGTAGCCCCGTCGAAGACGCGACGACCCTTCGTCGGCGTGTGGCTTTCGTGCTTCCCGGTGTGGAAGAAGCAAATGGAAATGGATATCGATGCTCACGCGAACCCCTCCGTTCTTTTCTAGCAACCGCATTGTCAGACGAAATATGCGTTTCGCACTTGGTGCGTAACCGAATAGTAATAATAATAATGATAATAGTAATAATAATTTGATAACGGGGAAATCGAATGGCAACAAAAAATGATCTCCATGGGGAGACTATCGCGTTATTTCAATAATGTTATTCGCATCTTGTTCATGGAAGAAAAAAATATTGAAGAAATAATATAATCATATCTAAAATATAAAATATAATAAAATAGAAAATATTGAATCAAATCAATTGATTAAATATTGAATCATTGGTTTCTATCTGTTTTGTTGTCTTTTTGTTTCTGATTAATCATGGTTGAGTTTGTGAATATGCCTTGGTTTAATTTTTGCTACTCTTCCATGGTCCCGAAAATTCTTTCGAAATTTTAGGCGTGAAAATAAAATTTAGAAAAAATATGGAGGAAACGGAAAGATAAATAAATGAAAATAATAATGAATAATGAATGCAGGAAGAAATAATTTGAAGGATTTTTATTTATCATAAATAAATTTGTTTCGATATTTTTTACAGGCTTGTTATTATTTTGTGGTGACATGAAAATTTATAATTCATTTTCCGAACCGATGAGAATAATTGAATGCATGAAAAAATTGCACGACTGTTGAATAATTCTAAGGAAAAATAGAGAAAATCTAAAGAAAACAGCACGGTAAATAAATAAAAATTCTGCACACACTACAAAACAATTCGATCCATTTTTTCGATCGAAATAAATAAATTTGTTTCGATTTTCTACACGTTTATTATTATTTAATGGCCAAATAAAAATTAATAATTGATCTTTCGCAAGATTAGAAACTCGAATGTACAAAAAAAATTGCAAGAACGTTGATTCTCTTGAACTTGCACGATGCAGGTGAAAAAGACGTTGACGAAAAATCGTCAAAAGTCGGCACGGATGATAATACGCGTTATGCACCTACGCATCGTTCACGCATTTCCTCGGAACGAGAGAGCTCATTCGCTTCGGGATTCTAATTTTGCTTGTGCGGGTCGCACACCGGTGCGGTGGTTTCTTCGTTTAATATTATTCATAGCCCCATGGTCCGCCCGGCTCTTGAGAATTCGCTCGCTCGTTAAAGCAAATATTCTTTGGCGTCACACCGTATTAAAAACTCATTTGAATTGCGTACGAAATAACTGATCCAAACCCCGCGTATGATAATGAAAGTTAAAACCGAAAAAAAAAAAAGAAAAATAGCAAAATCAAACAAAAATAAAATAAAAATAAAATCCGCGGTTTCGACGAAAGTCGTAATGACAAAATTACGGGGTTGGGAATTAAATCCCCATAACGTCGAGGCCGCAGCGCATGAGACGTTCGACCGGACAACGTTATTATGAAAAATACGTTAAAAATAATTTCGGGGTTGCGTTTCTTCGATACCGGGTGTATTATTCGTTCAACGCTAACCGACCATTCGCGAAATATCCCATAGGTGGTCATTTCACCTCCCTTCGACGCAACGGATAGAAACACGAAATTCGTTTTTGTTTATTTCTTGGGCATTTTTTTTTTTTTTTTTACACCCTAGTGCATGCCTAGTCTTACGCTTCTGCGCCATTTTTGTTTTGTTTCTTTTCTTTGTAGAATATATCGCGCACGCATGGGCGTGTTGGATCTTATTTTCGTAATTTTTTCGAAATTCTCGTGAAACCCGGGTTTTTCGCTGATTCATTGATGAACGTGAATTATTGACGTATGATTTTGCGGTCTAAAATGTTTTTTCGTGGAGAAAAAATTAATGCAAAAGAATTTTTACGAGTAGCGAGATGTTGGGGAACGTTTAGAATTACCATACCAAAGACGTTCTTATAGATTGTTCGTGAAAAAATATTTTGGGGTTATTCAAAAATGTTGAATCTCATTTTTTTGGGGTTTTTTTGTGGGTAAAAAATTCAAGTTCAAAATTATAGAGATGTTATATACCGTTACGTTCTTATCTTATCTTACTTTCTGTGCTGCCTGACGTCGAAAGTTCAATTTACTTGAATATTTAATTATCCTGTGAGCAAAATTGATGATAAACAAAAATCAATAGAATAATATTTAGGTTTTTTTTTAAATATCTATTTATTTTTACATTTATTATAATTTTTATTTCTTTTCAGTGCGTAAAAAAATCTACGGAAAAATAGTAGAAGCAAGAATGCGGTTGCTTTTTTTTGACAGTCAAATAGCCTGCAGGAAAAAAAAATTTAACCTTCTTTCAAATCAGGATTAATAATAACCAAAAATCAATAAAATACTCCTCAAAAAAAAAGCTTCCCGGCCGAAAAATATCCACGATCAAAAAAGTTAACGCCGACGCATTCGCCGGCTTTTTCTTTTTACCCACAGACAGGTGCGGGAAAAAAAATCTTTTTCAAACTTTTGACGCAGGTGAGACAGGAAAAAGAATTATATTTCCAATAGGTTCTTCCACGATAATTCAACGAATTAAGGATCAACGTGACGAACAAAAGAATGTCACCTGTGCGCCGGTGGGTGGAGACAGGACGTCGGAGGTTTTCCGACGCGCGGCGAGGTTCAAAAACCCGGGTGAGCCCGTAACAACCACCGTCGAAGACGACGGACCCGAAGCACTACCCCAAATTAAAACGAGGTCCTCGTTCATTCCGGAACCGCACGGTGGAAGCGTCTCACACGCACACGCGCGCGCGCACGATCGACCCGTCGTTACGAAAACCGAGGAGGACCGTCGAATGTGGGACGAGTTTCGGACGTATTTCCGAGCCGGCGTTTCGGAATAATCCGGAAAGGATGTCTGTAATTTTGTAGATTCGAAAATAATGGCTCTCGAAAAGATGGCACTGCAATTTCTTCGGTGGCCGCCGACTCGGGCCGGGGTTCTATTGCCGGGGGATCGCCGAGCCAGAAGCCAACTGCGGGGGTAGAGAGAGAGAGAGAGGGAGAGAGAGAGATCGACGAGGACCGAAATTAAATTTCGCTTTTGCTCTCGATAATCTCCTACCATTTCGGGCTAAGAATTCGTTAAAAGAAACGTAGAGAGAATTATAGAAGAAAAAAATTGTAAAATAAGAAGAAGATAAAATTTCACTGAACCACCCGCCGACCCGAGTTCTGATGAACGATTCCGAAGCACCCCCACTTATCCACCGTTGCCTCTCTTGGCGCGGCAAAACGAGGAGATGAAGGATAAAGAATTGAAAAAAAAGAAGAAGAAACGGAGAAAAAAGACGACTGATAACGACGAGTTTCTATTAATTTGCTATTCCCTTCGCCGCTACCCCTGCCCTTCCCGGGTCCAGATGGGCAGAGAATCGACTCACAGCTGTTCCCAGTGTCAATTTTCGAGTCAACAGGTGCCGCCTTATTGTCGTTTAATACAGGGTTAACCGTAACCGATTGGACGATCAATTTTTACCTTTACTTATTTCGCGATAAAAGAAATCTATTAATTTAACCGAAAACACGTAATCAAATCATAGAAAAGGGAGGATACCCCAATGGGTGCGAGTAGGACTCGCATTCTGCGGGTTCTGTACCGATATATTATCGCACAGCTTAGTGTCTTTATAGTGGTGAAGCATTTATTATTATTATTATTATTATAATCAATATTATTATTAATATTATTATTATTATTATTATTATTATTATTATTATTATTATTATTATTATTATTATTATTATTATTATTATTATTATTATTATTATTATTATTATTATTATTATCATTATTATTATTATTATTATTATTATTATTATTATTATTATTATTATTATTATTATTATTATTATTATTATTATTATTATTATTATTATTATTATTATTTTTATTATTATTATTATTATTATTATTATTATTATTATTATTATTATTATTATTATTATTATTATTATTATTATTATTATTATTATTATTATTATTATTATTATTATTATTATTATTTCTACTATTATTATTACATTATTGCTAATTGGACAATAGGAAAACCTTAGTTATAGTTTCTTACACAAACAATGGACCCGATTCGCAAGCCGTCTTTATGTAGACGCTGTATGAAAAAGATCGTCAAATTAACTTTGTCACGTGATTATTTAACCTAGAATTAGAAATGAATTAGTTTCGACTTTTTTACTTCACTTGTGCTCTGGGACCTTCCTTCGTGACAAATTTTAAGATTCTAGGTCAACGCGAAGTACCCTACAGGTTTACGATCAGTTAGTGAGTCGACTGACGGACATCAAAGTGATCCGATAATTCTATACAAAATGATAAATTAATAATTATCAGATTCTTTTTAACTTGTGCCATGAGACCTTCCTTCGTGCCAAATTTCACGATTCTACGTTAACGGGAAGTGCCCTATACGTTTTGATGATCAGTCAATGATTCGACTGACGGACATGAACGTGATCATAAAAGGATAACGATTTTTTCTTTTCGTCTATCGGTACCGAACCCTAAAAATAGATAAAACCCCGTTTTTTTCGTCGTTATTTTTTTTTTATTAAAAAACTCCTTCCTCCCCCTTTTCTCGATCCCACCTCCTCGTCAATGCAGCGGAGACAATGGGTCACGGCTGGCCTCGTTCCCAATGCAAGTCACGCCGTGATTGCATTCAGATCGCGATAGTAACGTTTATTACACGAGTGGGTTGTGTGTATGTAAAATGTATAATTTTACATTTTAATAGAAAATAGCGTATACTCGCTGATGCGTGATCCGAGACATTGCGAGCCGGGTTCCATTAAGCCGTTCCGCAGATAAAAACTAATTGCATCGTGCAAGTTAAAGAGAGCGAGGGAGAGAAAAAAAATGGGGAAGGAGAGGGGGAGAGAGGGAGAGGGAGAGAGATGGGCGACGCTCGTCGGGATGTAACGAGGAGGTTTGAGAAAATCATGAATAAAGAAGTCTGGCATTGCGAAGCGAGATCCCGACGATATATATATGTGTGTAGGTATATATATGTATGCATATATATAAATATATATACTCGATACATGGCGTGCGATGGTTGGGTAAGACAATGGCAACTTGGGAAGAATGGTGTCGGAGAGGCCACGCACGGAAAGGCTCAAGACATTGTTTCACGCGAATTTCGTGAACTGCGATCGCGATTCGTTCCGAGGGTCAGCTTTACGACCAAGACGACGACGACGACGACGAGGACGACACGCCGTCTTCTCCGAAGAGCGTGGGAGAGAACTAGAAATATTAGCGAATTAAATATCCGGCCGAGGAATCGTATTAATTTTATGCGTGTTTCTACGTAATTCGCTTTCGCACCTTCACTTGGTTGTTTTAAGGGTTTTGTAACTTTGGAGGTAAAACGTAACCTTTATAAGATCACACGCGTGTGTGACCGTTTGCCCTTCTGTCACAGCTTATTTTCTTTGGAATCAGGCGACGTAGGCACGCGAAATTTTAGATGGTAACGCATTTTATTGACCAACAGATTTTCCATTATTTAACGATAAAGAATATTTATAGAAGCATTAGAGAGGGGGTAAATTAAGTGGGCGGCAAGTTTTTTTGTGCATTTTATATATCATGTGGGGGATTTCGTAACTGGGCTTGATGCGACGTTCGAAAATATTTTTTTCACAATTTTAAGTATCATATTTTAGGAGATATTGTGGAAAATACGCGAAAATAGACCGTCTCCCCTTCTTATTTTCGAAACTACTGCACATAAAATTAAGAAAAAAATAAGGAAATTAACTCCTTACTTGAATCTTATGGAAACATTATGATAAAACTCCCGAGTCTTATAGAATTCGAGAAATTTATTATTGATAATATTTTATGAAACCCTCTGCTCCCAAGCCGAACTCGAATTTTTTTTTTTTTACATGAACAAAACCATCGAAAAGAATTTTTATCCAAATTCGGCGAAAAATCTCCATTCGCTTCGCGTTTCCGGCTACGCTAATGGCGATAAACTGATTGTTAAAAAAAAGCGATGATCCGGAAAACGCCCGATGGTGATTTTATGATTTCATTTCGTTTTTTGCTTTGTCTCTTCGTTTTGTTTCACTTTTTCGTATTTCATTGTCCGGTTAACTGACGAAAAACGATTGGACACTCATCGATCTCCGGTTTTGCGTCGTGTGCGTGTGTGTCGATTTAAAAGCACTAGAGATAATCTATCTATGCGAGAAATTGTTCCATTGTTCTCGCGTCGTTGATGCATACGCGCGTATTGTCGCTCGGACAGGCGATTGGCTATAAACAAAAATTACTCTACGCTGCATCCATCGTCTTCTCTTGTCGCGAACGATAAAAATGATATATCGTAACAATGATTGCATTGAAAGATATTTTTACCTTTCGTACTGGAAATATATTTTATCTAATGATTTCGAAAAGTTGCTGAAACAAAAATTGGATTTTGCGGAGGGATGCAAAAAAGACGATTTTATGACACGCTGCGCGTAAAAGTGCGGTTTTACGCTCACTTCGTTCGCGTCAAACCGCCTTTACGCACCTTGTGACATAAAAATTCGTACGATACTCGTACGAAAAACGTTTTCTGGACTCGTGTGATTGCAACACTCGCCTTCGGCTCGATCTGCAAACTCACACTCGTCAGAAAATTTTTTTTCGTACTAGTGTCATAATGTACTATTTTATATCCGCGTGTGACGGTGAAAAAAAAAATCAATTTGGTGATATTTCGCATTTTTGAAAAAAAATCTCGGTAACAAAATTCGGTATCATAGAAAAATAGCCAATAAAAATAAGAGTTTTATCGATATATCAACGGGACTTCTGATTATGGTTCATGCAATCAAATTAATGAATTTTGGAACAGTTGGTAGTTTAGGGTTCTGTACGTCCAAAAATAGAGTAGATAATAGAACACTTATTTAATTACTTTAGTAATTTTACATATCATGTGGAACATCATTCAGAAAAACTTGTTATGTGGAATACAAATATATTTGTTTCATAATTTTAAATAGCATATTCAAAAACAAACTCTGAATAATATGCAAAAATAGAGCATTCTCTCTCCTCCCTTATTTCCGAATCCACCAGACCTTCAATTTAGAAAAAAAATCAAGAAATATAACGCCTCAATTGAAGCTTACAGGAAAATTAAAACTGAAGTCCTAGATCTCATAGATTTCTAGAAATTAATTATTGAAAATATAGTGCGGGAACTTCTGCGCACGAGTCAAAGTCCCACGTAACCGTGCTTTTTTTTTTTCTTTTGAATTCTGCGGTCCAAGGGTTGTTGGCCGAGTTTCCGGGGTTTCAAAACCTCGCGTGAATGGCTCCGAACAAACGGCGAGGTTTTAGAGCGTTTGCGGACCTCTCTTTCCCTCTCTCTCTCTCTCTCTCTCTCTTCTTCTCTACATATCTATTTACTCTCTCGCTCTTCCCACCCTCACCCACCCTTCCCGCAACGGTGTATTCGCGTAATGAAAACCACCATCATCTTCATCAACCCCCGCGCGCGCCCCTCGGTGGAAACCGCCGACCCCGAAGCGCCTCCGCTCGTCTTTTGCCACGCTTACACATAACTAACGTCAACGTGAGACGCTCCCGTGGGGGTGGACCGTGTACCCTGTGGCTACGGCGAGGCGAGCCAAATACACTGCGCGATTATTTACAGCGTAGCCGCGAATTTCTAACCGACGAAATTCCGGCTCCAACGAAACGAGCAAAATCATCGCGCTATTCGTTACTCCAAAACCCTCATTATTTTCATCCGACCGACCATTTGTTACGTTTTCCCGACAATTATCCAATGATAACCATTCTAATTACAACCAATATACGCGTTGTAAAAAATTACACTCTTCCTTTCCGAATGCAGGAAAAAAAAAACAATTTTTAACCGCAATTGAGAAATTAAATGGACGAGCCAAATATTTTTTTGTGTATGCTAAATATATACTCACAATCAGTATAATATTCGAATTATTATTATTATTTCAATTAGAGAAATTACGGACATTCGATTTTTTTATTTCGATAATTTTTCCATTTTTCCTTCATCATAAAATAATAATAAAACGTTTGCACATTCGAGCTTTAATTTTTTGTCCATTCTTACGTTCTTACTGCATCGAAGAAAATAAAAATAAAAATGAATGCAATTCCAAAAAAAGAACTCAAGTAAAAACATTTTTTGCAAACCATGCGTGTGTAAAATGAATGCAAATATATATGCATGAGGGTTTGAAATATCTTCATCGCGCGAGACGACAGCAAAGTGGAAAAACAGCGGCAAATTAATTGATCCTTCCTCTTTCTCGCGTCAACCGAGTAATCAGGTTCCATCGCCGTGAGCGCGTGCTGTCGCCTTCTCGGGCGTTCGCCAGGACGAGAGCATCGGAATCACGGCCCCGAGAGAAACGAGAGCGCCGGAGGAGTTCGGGAGAGAGAGAGGGGAGGGTGAATGAGCTCGGATAAATGCACGCATCTCGGGCGGCGTCTCCCGTCTTACCTGCAGGCTGTGCGGATCTTCCATCGTCGGTTGTATACCCCATACATGTATAATAGGATGGTACTTATTCGGTGCATTCCTGAATTTTGATTGCGCCGAAGTCTCAATCGATTACAGGGAAAAAACGAAAACTTAGAGTCTAATTTAATCTTTCTAGTTCAATTCTTATTACGCACTGATTTGAAGCGAAGTTTTCGGTTTAAATTTATACATGCAATTTTTATTTTTTTTCGGTAATTATATTGGCGGAATTACTGATTAATTCTGGAAAATTCTAATATCATTTTTATCTGTTCTCTTTCATTTGTGTAATGAATTAAATGTAATAAATGTAAAAAAAAATTAAAAACAATAAAATTAAATATCATATGGAATTTACGGAGATTAATCCTATTTTCACCAAAAAATACATGTATGGGTTATTTCGTGCCACGTTTACACCGCTCCTCTGACGATTATCATCCAATTAATTTAATTTTTATTTTAAATTTATTTTAGGGAAATAGCTAGAATATTTCAAAGTTGCGGTACCCTATCCTCCTAAAATTGACGTTAAGTGCCCTACATAACCCTCTCAAACAACCACGATCAATCTGGGTCCCTGAAACTCAGCAATATTCAAGTTATACCAAAGTCGCACATTTTTTCCCGCGAAAGTCGGGTTCATACGCATTAATTCCCTAGTATATCTAATTTTTCCAAGAATAATTAGTCGCTTCACCAACATCACTACTAAATACCATCAAAATTGCATGTATCTCAAACAAGAAACTTCACCTCAAATCGGCGTGTAGTAAAAATTGGATCGCATAGGTCAAATCAGGCTCAAAATGTTCGTTCATCTCAATCAAATCGATTCACACCTCGGTGCAATAAAATTTCGAAGATGACCCAATTAAGAACCACCCTAATACACATGCATGCGACGAGCGTGCTCCGGTCTCTTGCGTTGGGCCGCCGGGCAGGATAAAAGTCGTTCCTGGGCGCGTCGGAGAGCGCAATGAACTTGGGTGGACTTATTGGCCCGACGCAGAGCAACGGCGGCTCACTCGTCTCCGTGGCTTCGGATCGCCGTTGCTGTTGCTGCTCCTGCTGCCTCTTCTGCTGCCTCTCATGGCTCATGACTCGCCGAGCCTCGGCTCGTCCACGGAACAGATATACGAACACACACACACACACATATGAGCACGCATGCACGCAGACTTGTTTCGTGCGCACTCAAGGTTCGAGCTTCAAGGCTGCAGGGAGGTAAGTCAGCTCTTCGCGCAGTCTGCGAGGCGAGGCGCGGGCATGGCCGCTAGGGTCGGCCTACCCCCCTTCAAGACGGGAAGTTACAGTCATTGGCCACTCGTGAATTGTCATTATTATGGGTTCGAACGGATTTTTGCTGTTTTCAGGGTTCCGGACTTTTAGATTGAAGAGAGGAACATTTATAGGATCACTTTGTTGTAGGTAAGTCGATTCACTGACTGATCATGAAGACCTATAGGTGATTTTCGGTTATCTAGAATCTCGAAATTTGACACGAAGGAAGGTCTGATAGCACGAGTGAAGGGGAAAAACTGATAATCGTTTATTTGTAATTCTGTATGAAATTATTACGTGACATTGTTTCTACGTGACATTATTGTTTTCTGAAACGTCACTTCGCCTTTGGAAAATCCTCCTGAAATCTATTTAGGTTCTAAAATTTTCTTTCTCTTATCGTTCGATTCATTATAATTCCCGAAAAATTGAACGTCCTCCAGGACCTCGAAGAATAGCCACGCACGTACTGCAGAGGTATGTAGAATGATTACGTGTGACGCATACTCGATTTTGAGTTTTCTTTCATACAGGGTCACTTCGTCTTGAAAAAAACCTCCTGCAAGCTATTCGTTTAACAAAATCCCCTCTTCCCAATCAACCAATTCATCATAATTCCCACGAAATTCAATTCTCGTCCTCCGGATCCTCGAAAAATAGCTACGGACGTACCAAAACAACAAAACATGAAGAAAAATCGCCTGCAAGCCGATAAAATGTTAAAACGCACGAGGAAATATGAAAGGAGAAAAGAATTTATATAAATTCTTTTCTCCTTCGATTTTTCCGTACGGAAATAACTGTTGATCCGAGCTAGATACTCAAACTGCCAATCACTGTAAACCGTTGAAACGTTGCAAGACCGTGAGTGCTTTGAGAGTGAATAGAACGCGAGAGCGTAGACATCGGCTCGCTTGTTCGTCGAGTTTCCAAAGCTCCTTCGCCGCGATAACTTTCCATGTATATATATATAACATCCGTGTATAATATGTTTCTCCTATCTGCGTACAGTACCGATAGATCTATCGGTAGATCTTGGGGCGAGGACTCTTCGATGCGTTCGGCCGGATCGGTTCCGCTCGACTTGACTTGATCTCGACTATCACGTGTCCGTATGTACGCTATCTGCTATCCAGATACGTACCCGATACTGTATACTTAGCCGCGACTAAACGACTCCACGTATTTACGAACATTTTCCTTTCTTCATTTTATTATTCTTGAACAATAAAAAATTGGCAAAAAAACGGAAAATTTCAAAGAGACTGAAGATTAAAAATTGATAATCAGGAAATATGAGAATAAATTGAATAGGGATAAATGAATATTGAGGAATCAAAAGTATAGACTTGAGTATTTTACAGTCTCTGTATTATAATGTGGTTCGGTGGTTTGTGATTATTTTCGGATTGAATAAATAATTCGTTATTCCCGCGGCTGGTTTTGAATGAAGAATTTGCATTTAGGGGAGGGCGGGTCCTCGACGTCCCACGTAACACATTATATGTATACTTGTATAGATATATACATATATATATGCATACATACTGTGTATGTCTATAGATATTTTTTTTCGACTGTCGTGCAGGTAACCACACTCGGCTGAAACGATTCATTGGCATATTTATATTAACCATACATATAAAGTGCAGTGCAGCGTGGCGTCTCTTCTCGTTCGCATTCGGTTCGACTGAACGATGTACGACGAGACGCTGGCCCTTATATCGTTGCGCAACATGTAGACATGAATGGCGAATGATTTATTTACTTTGTTCGAAGACAAAACGTCTACATATATATATGTCTATATATGTATATTGGGGTTGTTATTGTTTGGGTAATTTTCGAATTTTTATGGCTACTAGGTCTCATTTTATTCCATACAGTAAATGAAAATTTAAAGCTTGATTCAATCGTTCTAGTCCAACTTTTCACTATGCGCTGATTCGAGGTGAAGTTTTCTGTTTAAAATACATGCAGTTTATCGATTTTTCGATATCTATTATGGCCGAGCGACTAATTATTCCTGGAAAAATCCAATGCTTTCAAGATGATATACATGGGTCATCTCGAGCCACGTTTTCAACGTTCCTCTGACGATTATCATCCAGTTCATTCAAATAATCGTGAAATAACTAGAATATTGTAGAGTCCCGGAGCTTCGCATTGATTTCGGTTGCTTCAGAAGGTTATGAAGGGTATTCAACGTCAATTTTGGGAAGTATGGGTCCCCTTAGATATTCTGGCTATTTCAAAATCATCTGAATAAATTGGATGATAATCGTCAGCGGGACAGTGGTCACGTGGCATGAGATGACCCATATATTTATATTTTTTCGTAAAAGTAGGGTTCATCCCCCTTAATTCCATATAGAATTGAATTTTTCCCCAAATAATGACTCTTTGCGCCAATATTATTACAACCACAATATAAAAGTCAGATAAGAAAGCTCCAATTACCCTCAGAGCTTTTGTTTTTTAATTTTGAAATCGATTGAGACCTGGTCGCAATCAAAATATCTTTAATGACCCGAACAAGGACCACCCTAATGTATATAGTTTCGATTCGGGAACGTAAAACAAAAATAAATAAATAAATAATGGGCTTAAGATCGTCGATTCGACTTGATAGTTACGATCGATGAAGTGCAACGAAATGCATGTAGTGCCCGATGGTGTCCGGGATATGTATGCCCGCTTATTCAAGCGAGCACAGAGCTGATTGGGGGAAATGCGGGCCATCGTTACCGGCCACGGTTCGTTCGGTTGCACGAATGCAGCCAATTCATGCACCGTCTCGCGAGAGTTCATTATTGTTATTTATTGCCGTTCCATTGTCAGTCAAATTAAAAATGGTAATAAAGATCCATTGATAAGGAACGTTGCGTTGATATTTTTATCTTGTTATTTTTTTGTGAGAGACCCGCATCGACGATGAGGACACCAATGTTCTTAATCGCGTTTAATGGAATCGTTTTTAACAATAAATTTTTAACAATCAATCTTTAAAAACAATTCAATTTTCTAGAATATTAATTTCTCGATATTCTTCTTTAACGTAAAGTTCGTGAAAACACGAGCGTGTTGTCAATGAGATAATTTTTTCGAACGAAGTGAGTCGGAAATAACAAATATCCCGAAAAATGTTCATTAATTTTTTAGGCTCTTATTACATCGTTTGTGAATTCTTGAAAAGAAGTTAATGTATATGGGGTATTCCTGGGAATTTCGGCAACTTCGGACAGTTGGGTGAAAATTTTTGCTCCCCAATTTTTTTCTTTAATATGTGTTGAAAATAAAGAGACACGTATTTCGGCGTTTTTTATTTTGAGCCCCCACTTTTGAAATACAGTCAAATGAAGTTTTTGAAGTATTGACCACATTCGGTCATTCAAATCGATATATCTCAGCAACGGTTAGTGATAACTCAAAAAACCACGGGTGTTTTCTTTTCGTTTTTGAACGCTTTATACATTGAAAACATTGACGATTATGTTGCACAAATTCAACAATTATTTATAAACAATTCAAAATAAAAAATGAAATAAAACAAAAAACGCACTTTTAATTTTTGAAATGTATTTTTTTTTTAATTCCTTGAACAAAAACGAAAATTTAGCCACCTTGAACTTTTTGGGCCGACGCTTCGTTCGGGAGTTATAGATTTTTTTGTCACAAAAAACCCCTAAATGTTTACCCGGTTGTTAAGAATAAAAGCTATAACTTTCGAACGAAACGTCGGCCCAAGTCCGGCCGGGTCTCAAAATTTCTCTTTTCGTCCAAGGAATTTGAAAAAAAATCAATTTCAATAATTAAGGGTACTTTTTTCTTCATGCAATTTTTTACTAATAAAATACGTATATTTACCGGTTTTTTATGACAAAAAAAAATATAACTTTCGAACGAAACGTCGGCCCAAGTCCGGCCGGGTCTCAAAATTTTTCTTTTCATCCAAGGAATTTGAAAAAAAATCAATTTCAATAATTAAGGGTACTTTTTTTTTCATGCAAATTTTTACTAATAAAATACGTAAATTTACGGGTTTTTTGTGACAAAAAAATCTATAACTTCCGAACGAAGCGTCGGCCCAAAAAGTTCAAGGTGGCTAAATTTTCGTTTTTGTTCAAGGAATTTAAAAAAAAATACATTTCAAAAATTAAAAGTGCGTTTTTTGTTTCATTTCATTTTTAATTTTAAATTGTTTATAAATAATTGTTGAATTTGTGCATCATAATCGTTAATGTTTTCAATGTATAACGCGTTCAAAAACGAAAAGAAAACACCTGTGGTTTTTTAAGTTATCACTAACTGTTGCTGAGATATATCGATTTGAATGACCGAATGTGGTCAATACTTCAAAAACTTCATTTGACTGTATTTCAAAAGTGGGGGCTCAAAATAAAAAACGCCGAAATACGTGTCTCTTTATTTTCAACACATATTAATGAAAAAAATTGGGGGGCAAAAATTTCGACCCAACTGTCCGAAGTTGCCGAAATTTCCAGGAATACCCCATATATTTATATTCATCGACGACAGCTTTCGCTTATCTGATGTCCACTCGGTGATGTCTCAACTGGTGTCGATTTCGCTTCTATCTGGATGAATTTAAAGAAGATTTTTGAGATTCACCGATGGCAGATGAGAGATACCGATAAGACGAAATCCACACCGCTGAATACATACACCACCATCATAATTCACCATATATGTATGTTTTTCAATACATGGATCTACAAACTACAAAAAAAAATATATGTATAATATATGATTTTCAAAAACTATAAATATATAATAAAAAATGTATGCTACAATGAATAAATAATTAATGAAAAAATAAATCTACTAATAAGCGCTATATTTATTCACTATAATTATTATGATAATCTATTTTATAATGAATATATTTGAATGAATTGATTCAAATACCAATACTAAAATGAAATTAATTGAATTATTGATTATCGAAATTACTTTATATATTATTACATCCCTTACAAGATAGATTATACTAATTATAATCATAACAGTAAATCCATTAATTAGTATTATATTCATTTACTCATGATATTGTATTCCTTATTCCCTATTTATATTAGATTTTTATATATCGATTCGTAGATATCAAAATGGCACGCGACACTCCCCCCCCCCCCCCCCCACAATCCGCGATCATGGCCAGCCTCCGACTTCCAACCTCTTCCTCATCATCATCATTACCATCATTATCATCATGGGTTTGCGGACCTCCCGAAGTCCTATATCCCGTTCGATAATAGAAGTCGTCAATGCCAACCGTTTCGTAATAATCCCGTTTGCGAGAGTCACGAGTCGATTGAACTCGGATGAGAGTGAGAAAGATGAGTTCGACCGGTTCGCCCGCGCGTGCGTAATATCTCGACGAACCTCGGACCATCCCATCCCATTCTCTCCTCGAACCCTGTCCTTCTTCCTCGCAACCTACCACAGCATCCGTTGCCACTCTTGGACTTGACACTGAACGTCATTAGGTAAGACGCGACACACGCGTGTTAGTCACGACAAACACACTCCAAACCCGTGAAAGCATCGACCTGAGAGGAAATAAAAATGTCGGGAGATCGCTGGGTGCGAATCGGAGTTCCGGATATTCAATGTTCCGACAGGTCAATTAATCGAATGAAAATTCTCCGGAAATAGATGTTCCGAATCGCCATGACTCCGACTGTCAATGTCCCGGAAGATCGAAATCCCGAAAACCAAACCATTGGCCGGGTCAAAACTTTCACAGGTCAACAATCGGCCGTCCGAGTAGAATAAGCCGTCCTACGTCGAGACGTCGTGAAACTATTGTCCAAATCTAACTAGCTGGCCCTCCGAATTGCCGCCACCCAAGTCGAAATTTTTACCCTAAATTTCAACTTATTTCACCTTATGTGTCCGAATTGGAAGGTGAAGTGAGGTTGACATTTTTTTTTTCATTTTCGTTTCAACCTCAATGTGAGGTCGAAACTGTTTTCACCATCGTTTCAACCTCAATGTGACGTCGAAATATTTTTCAACTTCGTTTCAACTTTCGGGTGAGGGTGAAATTTTTTTTTTCGTTATTCTACCTTTGTTTCATCTTCCGAATTAGGGTGAAATATTTACTTTAGTTATTTTTCCGTCCTTTATGAATCAATGAAAATACATTTTAGTTTGTTGTACTCTCGTTCTAATTTGTTGATTACAATTGATCTAGAATCAATAATAATGAGTAAACCAGAATCAATAATAATGATAATTATGTTGGGTTGCTTCGACCGCCATCAATTATTTGCTGCATGAGCTTTGGCGACGGACGTCACCATATCTTTATTTATTATTTTATTACGTTTCCTCCCTATCTAAAGGAGCCCCGAATCTAGGGGCTAAACGTATTGAAATAAATAAATGAAGACTTGGTCGCAGGTTGCCAAACCTCACACAGCAAATAATAATGATAATAGTCTATTATAGGAAGAAAGTTGAAATAAGGCAAAACGAAAGTGAAATTATTTTCACCTTTGTTCCACCATCTAATCTCGTAAAACGGGAAATAACTGCAAGTTTTTAGGATGAAGTAAAGTTGAAACGCGCATACCAATCGCTTATAATTTTATCCGACTTTTAACATTCTTCATCCTCAAAGTGATGTTGAAATAAGTTGAAACGAAGATAAAAATTTCGACTCGGGCATCTTCACGCGATTGAACGAGTTATGCCACCTATATTTATATATACGTTTTCGGGATTTTGGTATTTCGGGACATTAACAGCCGGAGCCATGCCGATTCGGAAAATTTGATTTTGGAGCATTTTAATTCGATTTATTGGACTGTCGGAACATTGAATATTCGAAACTTCGATCGGCGCGCGCCAGATCATCGTCGGCCATTGAACCACTGACTCATCTGAACGCCCTCTATGTTTACACGCACGAATGCTTAATATCATTTTCATAAAGCATATATTCGACAAAATTGAAATTCCATGCGAATATTGCAGTATAGGGTCCGGCATAGTCGTGGAGAATGTGGTTTATGGAGTTTATTGTGGAGTACGCGAGAATGGCGAAGCGACGAGCCGGGTTTATTGCAGCTGGAAAAGACATTGTAATGGCTTTGGAGTGTCGGTCGGTCGAAGTGCGTTTGAAAATTCGTTAATTAATTTTGCTACGCTCGAAATATGGTTCTGGATATTCTCTGGAGTGGAGAATTTGGCTTTAACGTGGATAATATGAAATTTGTAATTATGATAAAATTTGGAGGCATGGATTTATGAATTTATTTTGTCCGACTGGTAGAAATATTGTTTTTTGGGGTTTTGCTCTGGTCTGAAAAATGTTTCTCTGGTAGAGAAACTAATATACAAAAGATAAGTCTGTGATAATTTTTCGAATTATTTTTAAATGCACCTCAAGCCTCGAATTCATGGATTCATCTTATTTTGCTCGTAGGAATATAGTTTTTAAAATCTTCCTTGTCTGAGAAATTGGGCTACAACAAAAATGCTGAGAGCCGCAAATACAATCAGAGGTTTTTTGAAAATGATATTCAAATGGTCCTTGAGCCTTAAATCCTTGAATTAATTTTATCCTAACGTTAGACATATAATTTTAGGAACTTTTCATGTGTCAGCAATTTAGCTACAGCAGGGTTGATTATAAATGAAATACAAATGAAACTTATATTTTTGTAAGACTCTGAAATGTACCTTAAGCCTCTCATGCGTAAATTAATTTTATCCTATCAGGAATAGTCCGAATCCCAATAGAAATTGAGGTCAAAATTATTTCTTCAAGATCTAAAAGTACGCCTCAAGCCCTGCGCTCATTAATTAGTTTCGTTATCTGACCACAAATTTCTCGAAATAACTGCGAGAAATTATTCACGTCGCCGGGATGCGAAGACGCGAATATACAGAACTAGCTCGATCCTTTATCCTCTGGATAAATGATCCAGTTTTTTTTCAACCCAATAAATTAAATAAAACTCGCTTTAAAATTTAAGTAAAAAATCCTACTTCCCAAAAAAAAAAATCATGCCTAAAACCATTCACTTGTTCGGAGATTCAAAATAAAACTAAAATCAAAGACTTGAAAAATAAAAAACAAATTTTTAAAAATTAAAAAAAAAAACAATCTTTACAAATTCAATTTTTCTTTACCAACATCCGAATCTTTCAACTTCCCATCTCCCATCATAAATCTCCCAACCCTTCCAAAAACGCCGCTTCAATTCACAAAAATAAATATTCTTCCCCGTTATTCGTTTTTGAAAAACACAGAAGCTCGTCCCGTTATCAACCAAATAAAAATTAAAAAAAAAATAAAAAAGTTATGAATAAAAAACTGATTACATTCGTAATAGCCGAAAGGGTATAGCTCCATGGAAATTAATGATTGTTTTGCAATTTGCCTTTGAAGCGGAGATCGTCCGGTAACGATTGCGGTAGTTAACGCAGCCATCCGTTGGTGTCCTACCCCGTTTCGCGCACGAATGCATGCATGCATGCGTGCATGCGTGCGTGCGTGTATGAGTGTTTAGATACGTGTACGTGCGTTATATTGGAAACGTTGGTTTGAGTGAAAAATGCGGGCGGAACGGCTTGCGTCAGTTATATCTCTCGTGCTCTTTCGCTCTTTTTTTTTAACCCATTCGACTATTGCATCTCTCGTTATCTTTTCCATCTCTCTCTCTCTCTCTCTCTCTCTCTCTCTCTCTCTCTCTCTCTCTCTCTCTCTCTCTCTCTCTCTCTCTCTCTCTCTCTCTCTCTCTCTCTCTCTCTCTCTCTCTCTCTCTCTCTCTCTCTCTCTCTCTCTCTCTCTCTCTCTCTCTCTCTCTCTCTCTCTCTCTCTCTCTCTCTCTCTCTCTCTCTCTCTCTCTCTCTCTCTCTCTCTCTCTCTCTCTCTCGCTATCTTTTTTTGTTCTTCGTTCTGTCTGTATTTTGTCTCGTTCTATCTCACGAACCGGCATCAACCCGGAACCGGTGAAAAATGCTCGAAACGTAATTGAATGGAGTTGCTCGACCCAGACTGGCAGACCCGGCTTCGGTAGCCCTCGTCGTGCTTCCGAGAGAGATCATACCTCCGACGGACCACCGGACGACTCGTCGGTATTTCCGAAATTAAAGAGAGAAATGTACATACTGCTATGTATCTTTTACACCCTTCTCTAACCCGGGCTCTCACCGAGCGGATTTTTCCGACTCTATTCTTTTTTTTTTTTTTACAGAGCGTGTCTACCGCGACGTTGATAAACCGCCTGTTTATCCCCATTTTGAGACAACAATCTTTTCACGATTGTTGTTATTGCAATTACGTTAT
>OZ020175.1:3300649-3322206 GCA_963971145.1 Sussaba pulchella | reverse complement strand
GTCCACATACATTTCGATTAATTTCGTCGCTCGAGGGTCGCTTTGTATCCGACGTCCGTCGTCAAAATATTATTGATGTTATTATTTTTATTATTATTATTATTGGCATTATTCTGATCGTACGTAATAAATATATCAAGCAATAAATATTGAAATTCAACCATTGATTATTCCGCCATGCAGACAGCAGGTACTTTGTCCCCTCGGCTGTAGAACAAATATTTGTGATACGAGCAAATAGCTTTTGTCCACTCATGCATAATTGAAGATCTGATTAATCCAAAGATCAGACTAGCAAATGCTTCTCGCCAATTATGTAATTTCCTCACTTTCTCGACGATAAAAGTTATATCTTCGTGAGCAACATTGAAATAATATACATATATTACAGCAGTCTCTAATCATTGGAAGAAATGTCAACGAAAAAAAAGAAAAAATCGACGGGTTAGAATCTTTATGGAAGTAATCGAGCGGTAAAACGTTTAACATTATATTCCGGATATATGCATACAACACGAAAGAGCGAAGCGGCGAGCCACAGGGAGTTCATGAGTTTCGTAGGACAAATTGGTGCTCCGTATATAGAGAATAATAAGAGCGAGAGCCAAGAATCTGTGGCATGCGCTGTTGGGTACAAACACACATATATGTATGTACGTCTATATAAATATATATGAATACATTCAGAAGGTTTGAGAACATATTGTTTTTCGTTTTTTTTTTTAAATTTTTTCGACAGCCTTATACATTTTCTTCCACCACCACCTTCTGGATTTTGAAGTTTTCAAAGAACCCCGATTTTGCAGAACTAGTAAAGAATAGAAAGATATTCGAAGCTCCTAAATGTCTCCGTTATTGATTTTCAACCGAATAAAATGTAGGAATCTTGATCAAGAACAACATCAAAAACATGAACCAAAGAAAATATTCTCTGACCAACTCGACTGTACATATTACTATAGAAATATATAATGTACATTGTAATCATTACAATTTTTAAAAAACCTTCAGACCAAATTAAATCGAAATAATCGAGAGTTATCTCAATTTAATTATAATTATAATTATAATTATAAATATTTTTGTTTATCTATACATTGAGTCGTTCCAGAGGATGAGAGCATTAAAAACCCGAAATGACTATATTAAGGGGCACCCCAATATATCTGCGGTTTGGAAGCAAACCCAAATGAATCCACTCTTTCAAAAAATATGATTAAGTAATATTCTCGTAATTCAAGTAAATTTGTGAGGCAAAACCGAGTATGTCAATTTTTTTTAAACCCATAAATTACAGACCATTCAAATTTTTCCGGATGCCACCCTCAAATACCACCAGAAACTAAGTGCAACCTGATAATTATTATTTTTCAAATCAATTCCGCCGTTGTGACAAAGCGTTCGCAACGTAGAATCGTTGTATCTCAAAAACTCGTTTTATGGACCCATTCGGTTTTGTCTCCAAACCCCATATACATACACATACGATCAAACGCATGCATACCGGGTGCTCCGCGACCCAAGAGAACGCGGGGGCCCACGCGGCAGTCACGAATCGTAGCGTATCCGCATAATAATCTCATGGCTACTCCTAGCAAACTTATTCGCTCAGTTCGGTGTCTTGATACAAGGGTGAGATACAAGAGTCACGATAATTCATCGCGAAACGACCGCCCGCGGACGTTTATCTTTCGCGTGTTAGGGTAAATACCGCGTCTCCTTCCCCCAAACCCTCCCACCTCGCGTATCTCTCTCTCTCTCTCTCTCTCGACGAACCGCGAACTCACGTACTCGTCCGACGTTCTTCCGCGATCCCCGAAGACGATCCCTTTCGCCTCGTGCACACACACACACACACGCATACACACGTGCACTTTGGAGGAGCAGAGCTCCCCCGCTGGTCCAGGTTGCTCTCCTCGCTCCTGGAGATTCACCTCAGTGTCTCCCCACCCCTAGCTCGATGAACGGAAAATCTTACTTGGAAATTTCCGGTCTCCGAGCAAAAGAAGCCTGTGCCATCCTCGATGTCTTCCCAAGAATATAGATTACACGGTCGAGATACGCGCGACGAGGAATGTCTTATTTTATCATTTATCAGAAGATTATTCTTGTTTTTTTTTTCCTCTGTTGGGGACGTTAAAAAATTGGTTTATCATTCGTTGGGAAGTTTGGGTCATGGCCCGGAGGGCATGTGGCGAAGGGATTAATCACCGGGGAGTGTGGGAGGGTTCGAGCGATTTCGGAGGAACACGTTGGGGGGAGTTCACATGATTTTATTTATAACTCGTGAAATTTTAGGAGCCCCGGGATTTGATGGTATTCTTAGTGATTTGAGGACTCAAGTCTACTCAAGTTTAGAACTCAAGTCGCAATTCGTTCATTCATTATTCAAAGCCATTGGATTTGATGCAATTTCAATTCATTCTAGCAGTCGAGTCGATATCACAAGGCCATTTTATCGAAGGTTCCATAGAAATTCTTAAGCCTCATGATATCACGTGATTTCGTTCTATTTCGTTGATAATTCGACCGATTTTGAATAATTCCATGACTTTTAATGGGGCTCCTCAGAATTCAAAACGATTGAAAAGCATTTTGCTGTAATTTTATTTGATTTAACCAATATTTTTGTAATATCGAGTGCCAATTAGATTTCACATGATTCTACGTAATTGTAATGCCGAATTAATTCCAGTCGTTCAATGATTTCACGAGTGAACAGCCGCATCTCTCGACATCTGGTCGAGCCACCTCTTTCATATCCGTACGTCGTTGCTTCGTGATTGTACGCCTTTAAATCATTTCACCGGAAAGCATGGCACTAATGACACAATTTCCTCTTTCGAATCTGTGTCACGATTGGTAACCCTCGCCGTCAACGAAAAAAAAAGTTATAGGGGTATCTTCCGGTTGGGAAGCCACAGCTGTTCGAACGAAGCCTGAAAAATTTGTAACGTTTTCGGGTCCACGCTGGGCCCACTGAACACGAGCTCGCGGTGTGATGACAGTGTGCTCCTAAAATGTACCATAGATCGTGTAGGCCACACGTAAGGCCTTCAAACATAAATGAACAATGAAATTGCATAAAAATAAATGAATCCTTGTTGTGCAGACCTCAGAAAAAATTACGTATTGTGCATTTGGGGTATGGCGTACTCCAGCAAGTTCACACGTCTGTTACGTGCACACTATTCGTTATTTGACCTTAAAAAAAAATTTGGTACTCTTCGAAGGTCCTCAAATAAGGCCCAAAATTAATTTTGGGTGGTGGAGATTTGGTAAAGTGTCATTAATTTTTTTAGGATATTAAGAAATCGATAAAAATAATTTCGACTAACAATACGAGAAAATTTTATGAGAGAATCCTGCTCGAAAGTGTTCCGGGCTATACCATAACCTCAATGCACAACAAAACTTCATTAATTAGTGTTGTATAACTTTGCTTTGGCCGTTTGATTATATTATCTGTTAATGAAGCTTTGACGGAGTTCGACCCAATTGTTTAACTTCATTGTCAAAACTTCTATTTTCAACTCATGGTTCAAGTTCGAGAGAGTCCTACATTATCGATGTCTCTGGCTAGCAAATATGTATTTCTTCTTTCATTCCTTCATTGGAAATAATTGGCATTGACCATACTTGTCGTCAATGAACCCATTACGACCCGACAGAACAAAGCACAATCAACGATCTTCTTTTTTAAATCGTTAAATCGTAAAAAAAAAAAATTAATTATTTAGTGCAACATCGAAAAAAAATATCCATCACTATTTTCGTAATTGTAAGATTTCCGTATATCATAATTTAATTTAATTTTTTCATTAGAATGACACGTGCGCCCAGAAGGGCCACATTGTGTCTTACGACCCACGCGCTCACCACTCACGGGTTCTCCCCTGTGCGATGTGCTCACGAATTTTCGGTAATGGATAGAGGCCCAAGAGACGTGACGAGATATGAGGGTAGTCGTCCCTCGTTCTCCGACCACCCCCTACGGCTCGGTCTGCAGCCACACCACCGTCGCTGAACCTTCGACAAACCCAACGTTGAAATACAAAACAAAAACGAAAAAAAAAAAAAGAAAAAAAAACAGAAAAAACCTCCAAAAGCGCATTAAAAAATGGAAATACAGATCGCAACAGAGCCTGAGCATGGAGAAATCCACGAAACCGTGGAGTCTTCGAAAGCATTGAAAAGATAGCGAACACGCGACAACGCGTAGTGGCCGTCAAGGACAGTGAAGGATAGCGACGCGGTGGTGAGGTCGCAACCGCGTGCGGTAGCGGTAAACTATGCTGTGCTCGTCAACGTGTTTGATGCGTTGCATGCCAACCGCCAGCAGCGGAATCTTTATTAGTGTCAAGAGGCACCCCTTGAAAAATGTTTTCTCTGTTTTCCGGGGCTCACCGGCCTACAGACCCTGAACGGTTAGTACCGAGGACATTGGACACAGGGAGATCGAATTGATGTTACCGAAAGAGAACGTTTTTCTTCCGGATATACGATCGTACGCGAACTTCCCGGGAGAGGCGCTCGGGTGCGTGCGACGAAAGATCGCCGCTGGGTAAGGACGTGTCATCAACCCCAGCGAGCCCAGCATGGAGGATAGACACAAGGAAACCCAACTAACGTTATTGAACCTGACCACTTTTCTGTTGAAAGTACAATAGTACTCGTACTTCCCAAGTAAAGAGTTCGTGTAGAAAAACTAATGAGGAGTTGTTAATGGACAATAATTCGTCAAATTATAAAATTGTCGATAACTAATGTTTGTTGATGTTTTGGTTATACCCTCGAGGTCTGATTGGTGAGGTTTCCGCCGATTCGGCCATTTTGTTTCTTCGGGAAAATTGTAAGCACAATGACACAATGTCGTTAATGCTGTGAGACTATCTGACATAGAGTGAGGTTTGATTCCAGTCTCAATGTTTGAAAAATGAATGACTGGAGAACAGGAGACCGAATAAGCTTCTCCGTATAAGATCTTCCGTCTTTCGTTCGCCAGTATTTTATTTTCCGTGGGCTTCCAACAATAATCTGCTCACTTTCGGTGAAGTACGTCCATAACAATTTGGTCTCCTTATGTCTATCATCTAGCGAGTTGCGAGAGCGGTCACTAGAAGTGCTAGCGAATGAAGAACTAAATCCTATACATATATCGAACGTTTATTTTGGTATAGCTATACATATTGTGTGTAAAATGAATTGGTACTGCTGATGCTTCTGCCACGTGAGCCGGCGTTTACCCAGAACCTGTAATGAGCGTAAGCTATTATCCTGAAACGATTATATCAATCGTAACTTCGTTGAATAATCAGTGCGACGTGGCGATCATTTGTTACAACCTCATACAACATTTTACCTATAATTGTCGGTAGTTCATATAATATTTTTAAAACCTAATGCAAGCAGCTGCATTGCTTTTATACAATCCTAAGCACACTCTCACTAACTTAAAACGCAAAATTATCAAATCACATTAAGTTTAAAATTATCCCTCGTAATACCCTTTACTGTATACCAATCGAAGGTTACGTTCACATCCTATCTACCTTACAACTACGACACCAGACTTCGTCTCCATGACGTATACGACCGTCCCTATGAAGTTTCAAAAGAAACTAATGCTGTGGTTCCACCAAAAAAGTGCTCACTTTTTATAAACTACGTACACAGCAGTTCGGTCTCCTTACGTCTAATCTCCGTGGTTGGTACGGTCGCCCACGGTTGCCATTTAATGCGCCAGTGTGAGTATACGAGACTAGCCGGAGACAGAGCCGGGACTCCCCGTTGTTTCGTGCGCAGTCAAATGACATCTGCGGCTCCGCGCCGCCGCCTGGCGGACGGCTAGATAGGCGAACGACTCGACCACCGTCGCACTGGGATGAGGCAGAACGAGGTCGAATGAGGGGAAGGGGCGAAGGCTTAGAGACCTCAGACCGGTGGCGTCCGCAGCGCCCCGGTCGCACGCACACACCATTGGCTTGCACTGGAGCCATTGGCCAGAAGGAGAACCCCGCGCTGCAGGTTAATAATTGCCTGGCATTGTGCGCCGGCGAGATATCGCAATAATCTGGGCGAAGGTGGAACACCAAACCCCAGACCAGTGACAGAGAAACAAAGGGGGGTCCAGGGAGGGCGAGGGGGGAGGCAACAGGGCCAACCGGGCAGTCAGAGCCAGCGCTAAGAACCACAACCTTAAAACGTATATAAAAATGTATGTATATATATATATATACATTCTCTTTTGGTATCTCTTTCGTGAGTTTCTTTGTCTCTCGCGTTTCATCCTATCTCGGACTCTCTTATATTTTTTCTTCTCTTTCATTCATCCTCCGTTCTATATACATACGTATATATATGTGCACATCCAACTCCACTCAGCTTTCCTCGGCTTATTTCCGACTGTCCGTGATCCCCCTCGGCTCTCGTTTCTCTCGTTTCTTCTCTCTTCTAGCTTCCCGAGACCTGGCCGGATCTTATACACGCCAGAAGGTGGGTCAGACACACCGCACTCTTTTTATTCCCCTCATCTCGACGATTCCTTTATTTTCGTTTCCTCGTCCCACCTGCACGACACACACGGGTTATGCTCGATGTGCTCTTCTTCGTCGGATCGTTTTCGACCGAACTTGCGCCCCGTCGCGTCGTCTCATTCTTCCGCAGCGCCATCGGGAACTCCGGTATTCACGCTCGTCTTCCTATTCTCCTTCGGGTTTCGCTCCTCTTTCCTTCCGCCGCGCCATCTTCCTCCGCGTCCTTCCGTCACCGCCATCTGTTTTGAACTACCGCAGGCTGCGTGTCGCGCCGCGTATATTATGGGCTCGTGCATGGTCTTTGGCACGTGTGCCCGAGCATTTACTCTCTCCGCAGCGTCCGAGCACGAGGATTCGCTCGCGAAAACTTTGCTTCTCATCCGGAATTCCAACGTGGGCTTGCGTTAAAACATGGCGGGTCTTCGTTGAGATATGGAACCTTGAAATTTCTCACGAGGAATCTTGTCTAATCGAATCGGTGTCGGTTATTAGCGTGAAACCGAGTCTACGCGATTTAGTTTCATCCAAATACGTGTATCATTGTTGGCGTTATTTTTTTCTAGAAAGCATGACAAAACCCGAAATTAAAAAAAAAAACCATCCCGCTGAGTAATTTTTCGTGGAGTTATGAAAAATTTGCGTTTGAAAAAAATTGAGCGTTTCATAAGAAAGGAAATTAAAGGAAATTTATATCTAGAAAATGGATCGCCAAAAAATTCGCAACAATGTGAACAATTTTTAGCTGAATCGAAAAAATGCAAGTTTTTAATGTGGCTCAAGCCCGGTAGAATACTTTATATTTTTAAAATTTCTTATCCAACGTTCTGACATTTATCCGACAAGGACGAATATTCACGATGATAATTTATGCAAAACTAATTTGAACAATTGATCAGTAACGGAATGAAAAAAATACTCATCTCAAAATCCGTAATTTCGTCAAATAACGAGCACGAGCGTTCGCTCGCGAAAACTTTGCTTCTCACTCGGAATTCCAACGTGATCGTCCATTACAACATGGCGAATCTTCGATGAGATAAGGAACCTCGAAATTTCTCCCGAGAAATCTTGTCTAATCAAATCGGTCTCGGTTCTCAGCGTGAAACCGAGTCTCGTTCGGGAATGAAACTACATCGCGTGTTTATATATCATCGTTGGCGTTTTCAGTTGTCTTATAATTTATTTCTTTCTTTTTCCTTCTTCTTCCTTTTTAACATTTTTTTTTTAGTGCCGGCTCTCGTTCTCCATCTCGACGGGGGTATCGTCGGCCAAGAGGACGCCATTACGGTGTCCCCTCGGTTACGGTATCGGACGCTCGCGCGGTGTATTCGGTTTGAACTCTATTACACAAAATCCTCGACTGGCTTTTTGTCACGTAGCCAGCGAAGATCGTTCCACGAAAATTCTCGTAAAACTGGGGGGTTTTTTTTTCTTTGATAGGCATTCGGATAATCCGGTCAACGGACGACAGTCGCGCGAGGTGCGGGATTAGTCATCACCGGATAGAGATCTTTATGGATGCAGGTGTATGCTTTCACACGGGCGGCCGGGGTTAGCTGGATCAATGCGATATAAATTTTTGTTCGTTTTACGACACTCCGTTTTAGCTGTCACGTGACGAGACATTTAAATTCATCGACGAAAAAAACAAGATGCTATTGGTTTCAATTGTTCACGTCAGTCATTATTCGATCATTCAGTTTCAAACCCTTTCATTTTCCTGGAAAATATCGTCATAGAATGATAAAATAATGTTTTCCTCTCAATTCGCAGAAACAAGTCTATTCAGCTAGTATAGATATTCCCGAATAAATGATACTGCATCTATCGAAGCTTTGAAGTCACCGAGAACCGTCGCACGAGTTTCGACAGACTGTAAAATTTTTTTTTAACGAATGACCCAACCCGCCCCGGTCACTTCTTCGTATTCTTGTTGGGTTTGGGATTCGGTTAATCGTATGATAGAAGCTATAAACGTCAAAGGTCGAAACCTAATCGCTCCATCGAGTTTAATCGGAGCTGTAAATAGTATCGCACACACGTACTCGAATCGTTTGCTCGTGTCTTATATATAACAGGTGGGTTTGATTATATATACACACGGACATATATATATATATATATATATATATATATATATATATATATATATATATAGTATAAATACCTAGGGTACCTCGATTCCCCGAGGAATTCTCGGAGAATGTCCGAAGGCTGATCTCGTTCGGTGACTAGCGACATATTTGAGGGAGGATGACGTTCCTGAGCTCGCGGAGAGATATTAGGTCTCTACATGACGTCGCCAGACGACATATACTCGAGTCACGTCCTTATTGCTTCTTCTCCGAGAAACTTGTCCACCATCACCGAAGCCACAGCAGCAGCGGCAGCAGCCAGCGACCGTATCACGGCCACCATAGCCAACGGCAGCCAGAAGCAGCGTTGGAGCCACGTCGTGATAGGAGCCATTACTCTGGACGATTCACCGCGATGTCCCACAGCGGGGCGACACTCGTTTCGCGGTTCAAACCCCGAAACACCCAGATGCATCAGTTCCATCGTGACGGGGGGAAAGAAGAAACGTGTTTCGGTGATTGTGGTATTTGTACGGTACGATTGAATAATCACGATGCAATTATTTACGAATCCACGTGGTTACGGATTTTGTTCGTTAATAGACGGTGTGGATTTTTTTGCTCATTTATTTGGAACTGGGGAAGATTGTTTGCATTTTGTGAATTATCAATGATGATTGTTTCATTGTTTCACTATTTTTATTATTTATTTCGTTTTTCGTGTGAATGAATAATTTAATTGGCAACTTTTTTTTTGATTTTTGTGTCTTCTCGGCAGTGATGAATATTCATATGTTCTGTTGAAAACAAAAAATCAAAAACGAGGTTCACGAAAAATGTGCTCGTAAAAACGATAATGAAGTTGCTAATTTTTTCTATGAATTCAATTTTGGTGGCTCATAAATGAATTAGGAAATGATTGATATATATTTCCTAATTTTCTAATCACACGTCTTGACATTTAACCTACAAAGTCGGACATTCGAGATAATACTTTGCAAACAAAAATAATTCCATCAATCAATCATTAATGAAATAACAAAATTTCTCATCTCAACATCCGCGAATTCATCAAATAACAGAGGAAAAAAAAAATTACCAACGTCCAATTTGTAAAAGATTCGATGACCTCGTGGGGCTCACTAAAAATGTAGATTCCACGCCGTCAGTTCTGCACGATAATATTCGCCAAAAATGAAGCAATCGTCCCATCGACGACGGAAAATTCGTACGGGCAAATATTATTCCAGCTCGAAGACCGTCGTATCATCGAAATATTCGGTCGTGTGAGGAGCCTGAGAATAGGATGATAAGGAGGAAGTTATCCGGCGATGTTCGTAAAGTCAGCTTACGGTATATACATGTATATAAATACATATATATAAGGTAGACACCCACATCCCTACCCCCCCCCCCCCCCCAACACACTCACCCACAAATATATATATGTATTTTAGATACATATATACATGTTGCTCTTGGATGCCGGTTGATGCTCGCGTCTGTTAACCGACCTCATCGAGTTTGAGCGTTGTCCAAATCTCCCAGGATCGGCGTCTTAGAACCGGGCAGCTCACTGTTAAGCTCGGCGCGCTACCAAACACAGCACTCGTCTAATCTGACGTACGACATGACAGATCCGCGGTATTACCGGTACAAGGCACACAAATTGATTTGAATTTCTTGCGGTATACGTTGTAGCCCGGCATCCAACAACGATCCCCAAAGCATCACCATCACCATCACCAACACGTCCGTGTTATTACAGACACATGTAGATATATGGCTATATCTGTATACGTGTGGCATAATCGGAAAAACATGGTAACACCGATGAAACACAGAAGCCTCCGTATACAAAATATTTTACGAGAAAATTCAAGATCCGACGCTCGCTGCTTGTCAAACATAACGGTTCATCCAGTTCCATGTGTTATTTTCGTTGTTATCTATTTTCGCCGAAGCGCAACGATGGAGAAGAGAAAATTCGGGGATGGGAAAAGATTCCGGGGAGATATCACGAGTGTATTAAGAACTGACGTCTTGAATTTTCCGGTTGGGAATATTTCTTCCGCACGATTGGAATTGATATGTAGATGATACATATCTTGTATTTATAGCGTGTTTAAGGTCTTACTGGACGGGTAGTTGAGGAAAAAGTTAGTTGGAAAGGGTAGGTCTCGAAATCCCGAATCTCATTCGGCCGAAAACCATCTTCACGCGGTACAACGCGAGAAGCGAGCTACGCCACTATATCTTTATATACGTTTTCGTCAGAATGAGATTCTGGATTTTGAGACCTACCCGTTGGAAATGGAGGAAACGTGAATTTTTTAGTCTAGATCATGTCGTACGTTTATAGCCTTAAAAATAGCTGAACTAATTATGAATTAACACTTGGAAATGTTAATTTATCATTTTTTATAATCATTGAAGTCAAATTCGGCGATATTGGCGTTGACTGACGTTTTGTCAATGACTGTACAACTGTCTCAACTGCTTCAGGTGATACTCCTCATTACTTTAATTGATTTCTCGAGAATTACTCAGTCGATTCATTTGAAACTAAGCATAATCAATCTCTTAATCCTAAATCTTAATGATATATTTTTTTCAGAATCTACGGCGATTTAGTTCCATTCGTTTTGCAACCATTAACGTCTGCGGAAGCTGTTTTCCAGTATGCGACCGTGTTAAAATCATAGATTTATAACTGCTACATTATCTAGTGAAAAATTCCAAAATAATTAACGCATTATTGTTACATCAGGAATTATCATTTCTCAAATTTCAAAGAATTTTGGCGATTTTTTAATATCCATCCAGTAAGACCTTGAAACAATAATCGTAGTTTATTGCTATATTCGACCTTAGATTGATCTAAATTACGTGACACGAAAATTTGATAAGAAAGATATGATTGTCATTCGAGCAAATGGATTTTGTGCCAGGAGCGCAGAATCTCGAACAGTCATTGGCGGAATATCCTTCCAACCGTCTGTCCGTCTCTTTGAGAATTCGAAAAATTCCTTCTCTCCTCGCATTTCTCGATGAACCCTCTTCTTCCCCCAGGAATTATTCGACCGGCGAGAACACACGAGCCAAATGTGTCTGCTCGCGAAATTCACGATAAAAATACTTTGTTCCTTCGTTTGGTTTTTTTTTCTTATTTAAATTCTTTTTCTTTCTTTCTTTTTTGTTTTTTTTAATCTGCTTCTTTTCTTCCTCTTATCGTCTTCTTCACTCCCGAAGATTACCAAACCGACACTTTCTCATTTTGATTAGCAAATGAGAAAGAAGCTGGCGGAGGGTTTCTGGCCGTCCCGGGCTCTTCTCCGGGGCATAATAGGTCGATTTATATTCAGACTCGTGGCTAATAGCCGGAGAAATTAGCAGGTGGGTGTAGACAGCCTGATCTTCTCGTGATCGGATTCTCGCGCCGTGGCCGACGCCCCAGCATCTCAGAAACCTTCGCTCACCTATACTCACGTTCATCCCGACTTCTCGAACGTGCCCTAAACCATCGGCGGCTTTGCGCGTGACTCATCGCCGCGCCGAAATATTTTATTGCGATCTTCGTTTCCATCTTGGATATTGAAAATAAAATTTTAGCAACGTTTTTTTTAATTTAGTAATGAAATTTTGCATTTTTTTTCATGAAAGAGGTTAAATTTTGGTTCTTATTTATTTTGTTATTTTTTAAATTGCGTCAACTAATAACATTTTTCATTATTTTATGTAGAAACGAAGATGATTTTTTTTTTGTTTTTTTTTAATTCTCTGAGCCAGTTGAGAGCGAAAGTGGGGAAAATTTTCCTAAGGCTCCCAAAAACAGCGATGGTTATTTATTTGATGAGAATTTATTTAAAATACTTTTCGGAATCTGTAACCACGATTAATAGTCATTCAGCGATCAAAATTTCTACATTTATGCAATAATAATCAATAATTAGGGTGAATTATTATTTAACCGTTGATTCTAATATTTTTTATCAATTATAATTTATGATAGATTCCGCAGTGAAAGTATTTTAATCACATCATTATCGAATGAATTTCAAATTACAAATCATTGTTCAGATAATTGAATTTTCCACGACTGCATTATAATTTTCTTCAATAAATGAATTCTCCGTATTTTTCTCAATAAATGAATTTATAAACTTTCCAAAACGAAAAACGAACGTTCACTCGAAATTTCGCACACGTTTCTTTCTAGCATTCGTTAAAATGATCATGAAAAATTCTCGATAAATCGTAAACCATAGAGTCTTTGATTATCCTCGTACGAAAAAAAACCTCCCTCTTTGCAGGATCACAAAAAAATTCGGCCGACGATGACCCGACTCGCTTCTGCTACTTCGATCAATCCTCGACCATCAAATATACATCTGTATATGTTTTCTTAAATTTAAGGTCAACCCCGCCCTAAAAATATTTCTACATTCTCCAAAATAGTCAAAGTTCACGTTTTATTTTCTCGATTTTATTTCCAACACAACATCCACAGCCGGATGCATCAATTTCGACGTTCATCTATAAAATATAGATCCGTCTATTCGCAGCCCCGAACGTGGGCGAAAGTGAACTTTTTTAGTTTTTTCTTTTTCATCATCTTCTTCTGGGTGTCTTGCTACCCTCAGTCATAAATCCGAGCCCCGGTGGGCGATAACGTTACAGATATAACGTACCAGCCGTGTGGGAAGCTCCACGAGGATTTCCGATATCCTATGAAATATACACAAGATTCACGAGGAAGGAGACGATGTGCCCGGAATAATCCAAGTGGGATTCATCGTCATCGCTCTAATTCCGATTATTACCGACTATTGTAAGTCTCGACTTCTACCACGATCTTTTTTCTTCGTTTCTTCATTTTTTTTCTGGAGTTTTTTTCATTTTCTTTTGTTGGAACTTTTTATTTCTTTTATTACACTTGTGTCCGATTTCCCAGGTCCGATTGTGCCGGAACTCGCAGACTTCTCGCACCTTCGTACCTGAACTCTCGAAAAGACAGCCGGAAGGGACCTTTTTCTTTATATCCTGCAGTGGCTCAGGATCTTCTTCTTTTTATTTTTCATTTTTTTTCCACTGTCTCCGTCTTCTTTTCTCTCCGTTTCTCCGTCGCTCTCGCTCTCCGTCCCTCTCTTTTTTCGCTTCCTCTTTCGTCGCTGCAGAAACCACATACACACGTCCGCGAGGACTTTCCTCGGCTAAGAGTTATATTTCATTCCGGGCGCGGATAAAACGTGTGTGAAGTTCGGTGGGAAATGTCGGAAAGAAGATAAATGAGTCAAGCGGATGAGCCGTGCTGCATGGTTTGCCTGCCAGAACGAATTATTATACGACAGCGTGCGATGCAACTGACTCTTAACTTGCGCTATCGTTTCGTTTGTTTCTCAAAAAATAGTAACATGGAATGATAAAAGATAAAAATAAAATAGATAAACGTAAAGATAAAAATTTTTTAAATAAAGAAAACGTCTATTCGAGGGTTCTCCGTAGTGACTATTTTGTTTTTTTACTATTGCTTAGTCAGTTTGAATTTTTGCAAATTAATTGATTAATTTACATATGCATTTCTGTTTATTTTTGCGAAATCCAGATTGATGCAGTTTTGGTGTTCAGTCTAAATTAAAAAATTCAAATTTTAATTTTTTTCTCCCCAGATTTTGTATTTGTGGCATTTTATAACTTAAATTTTTTGCTTATGTTAGCGAGTTCAAAAAAATCCGAGAAGACAAGAAATATAATTATCGAAAAAACCTTGGAAAAAAATGTTGAAAGTAAAAAAAATACTCGTCTCAATATATGATCTAATTTTGGCATAGCAAATTGTTTTGTTGAAATTTACTAGGCTGGGTCTTTGTAAAATTTTGACGGAATTTGAATTTTCATGTGTAAAATTTCGCTCAAATGATCAGAAACCGAGAATGCAAACAGTCTGCCTCAACGTATCGCTAACGCGATATCAATTCTTCCGACCTATTATTACGAAAATAGAAATTTCGATAAATCCATCGGCATTATCGGTCGTCAATCGACGAGCCATTTATAGCATCGAGCTTTGGATGAACGCCCGGCCGCTGTAATCGAAGCTGAATTTCGAGCCTCAAATTTCTGGATTGTACTGAAAACGCGAAATCATAAACTGCCCTGTTCACCTTCCATTACGCAACGTAAAATAAAACGTCGGGAAATAATTAATCCCGAGGATCGACAATCGATCAATTCTAACGCCGATAAAAGCGAAAATCCATAAAAAAAAATTCAAATTAAAAGCTATTGCCCGAAAAAGTATCGATTACATCGATTTTCGTGTAATTAATCAATGAATCAATTCCAGCTTTTCAACGACATCCATTTCACGTTTTCAAAGCTTTTCCGATAGTAGAAATCTAATTAAACTCGAGCAAATCGGGAGCACGGAATTACCTCTCTTATTCAGCAACGATTCGTCTTGAAAAACTCTTTTTAAACGCATTATAATTTCAAAGAATAATACATAAATGTCAAATTATACGTTTCAGAAAATAACTGAATTGCCAAATTCTGTCAAATTTATTTCAACCGGCAGAATAATGCATAATATATATATTTTTGAATTTTCCATTACTTCAAGTAGAAATTAATAGACACTTGCTAATTTGATATCTTCGAAAACTAATTAGAACCGAATTACCTAGCGAGGGATAATTTTCACTGTTCAAATTTATTTTCGAACTGTCGTATTGTAAAATTAATGAATACTCGTCGATACCAGACTGAATTATTTTCGCACCGGTGATGGAAAACGAAATCCCTTAAATTCATCAAAATCTCCACGACGGTGTTTGAAATACTCATCGGACTAAATTTGGATCGTTATATCCGAAATATCGATGCGAACAGTTTCAATTCCGATAATGTATTCTCGTCAGCCAGACAATTCGTCTCGAACCCTTCGACGATAATATTTCTACCTATAATAGAATCACGCATCGCGAATAAGAACGATTTTATACGACTGAAATATAGTGCCTGAAATTGAAATATTTCCCTACTCGTTTTATTTCGATATTAATTACCGTTTTAACTTAATCCCAGAATATTCAATTACTTTAAAAAAAAAAAAATTAAAAATATATTTCAATAGCCAATCTACGCCCAGTTTTCCCTCAATGCGCTCTCATTTACAATATAATCCAATACGATAATTAAATGGTTCACCATGAAACCAGATATCTCTTTCCCGCATTAACTTCCGCTGAAATAAATAAATAAATTGAAATAAATGATAATCGTTGAAAAAAATCAGAGAATATTATTTTTATCATCCCAATACGTCGTAACATGAATCTGTAATATAGAGTAAAACTGCAGAAATCATTTTTTTTTTTTTTCGAAAAATGAGTTTAGATCAGATCCTCGTAATTTAGACTATAAAGGACGTTTTGAGACACGGAGGATGCCGAAAATTACTCATTCAGGACGAAACAAATGAGATTAACCTAACCGAATACGTTTAAATTCGCTATATTAAATCCATCAGCTACCGACTATTCAAATCTTACCGCACGCTACCTGAACTTCAGGCCCTGAAGTACTATCAAAAATTAAGAGCAACCCGGTAATAATTAATTTTTTATTCGATTTGTCCACAGTGACACGGTTTGCAACGTAAAATCGCTATATATCTCGAAATCTCGTTTCGTGGACTTATTCGGTTTTGCCTCTGAACCACAGATGCTCCTACATCTGGACAAAATTGGCGAATCCCTCGCAGCATCACCCCGCAATATGTCTTTCACGAGCTGTACCGCAGTTATTTCGAGGTCTCTCTTGCTCTCTTGCGACCAATTACGTTACGACAATTATCGTTATTATTGCATTCGAAGCAATTGCTCCATTAGTTGCGACCCATCGTTTAAACGCGATATATATATATATATATGGGGTATTCCTGGGAATTTCGGCAACTTCGGACAGTTGGGTCGAAATTTTTGCCCCCCAATTTTTTTCATTAATATGTGTTCAAAATAAAGAGATACCTATTTCGGCGTTTTTCATTTTGAGTCCCCACTTTTGAAATACAGTCAAATGAAGTTTTTGAAGTATTGACCACATTCGGTCATTCAAATCGATATATCTCAGCAACGGTTAGTGATAACTCAAAAAACCACAGGTGTTTTTTTTTTCGTTTTTGAACGCTTTATACATTGAAAACATTAACGATTATGTTGCACAAATTCAACAATTATTGATAAACAATTCAAAATTAAAAATGAAATACAACAAAAAATGTACCCTTATTTTTTGAAATGTATTTTTTTTTAAATTCCTTGAACAAAAACGAAAATTTAGCCACCTTGAACTTTTTGGGAAGACGCTTCGTTCGGAAGTTATAGATTTTTTTGTCACAAAAAACCCGTAAATTTACGTATTTTATGAGTAAAAATTTGCATGAAAAAAAAGTACCCTTAATTATTGAAATTGATTTTTTTTCGAATTCCTTGGACGAAAAGAAAAATTTTGAGACCCGGCCGGACTTGGGCCGACGTTTCGTTCGAAAGTTATAGCTTTTTTTGTCATAAAAAACCGGTAAATATACGTATTTTATTAGTAAAAAATTGCATGAAGAAAAAAGTACCCATAATTATTGAAATTGATTTTTTTTCAAATTCCTTGGACGAAAAGAAAAATTTTGAGACCCGGCCGGACTTGGGCCGACGTTTCGTTCGAAAGTTATAGCTTTTATTCTTAACAACCGGGTAAACATTTACGGGTTTTTTGTGACAAAAAAATCTATAACTCCCGAACGAAGCGTCGGCCCAAAAAGTTCAAGGTGGCTAAATTTTCGTTTTTGTTCAAGGAATTAAAAAAAAAATACATTTCAAAAATTAAGGGTACATTTTTTGTTGTATTTCATTTTTAATTTTGAATTGTTTATAAATAATTGTTGAATTTGTGCAACATAATCGTCAATGTTTTCAATGTATAAAGCGTTCAAAAACGAAAAAAAAAAACCGATGGTTTTTTGAGTTATCACTAACCGTTGCTGAGATATATCGATTTGAATGACCGAATGTGGTCAATACTTCAAAAACTTCATTTGACTGTATTTCAAAAGTGGGGGCTCAAAATAAAAAACGCCGAAATAGGTGTCTCTTTATTTTGAACACATATTAATGAAAAAAATTGGGGGGCAAAAATTTCGACCCAACTGTCCGAAGTTGCCGAAATTCCCAGGAATACCCCATATACATGTATAGGGCACTATCCACGAGAGGGGTTGCCCATAGTGCAGACGAACACGCTACGTTTCCGTCAGAAGACCAGGGTCAGCTCCACCAATCCTCGTTTAAACATTTTCATCGATTTCCTATAAATCACGTTACAAGTCGAATGTTTTAATTAATCCTAGGACCCTACACTTGACGCAAGAACCGAAAACCCCATTGTGGGGTCACGCTAACCCCGAGATTTTGAATTAGCGCCACAGCTGTTATTCATAGACGACTCTGAGACGACCATTTTTTAATTGCGCATGGAAGTACTGAATTAATTGATGATGCTCTTTAATTGTACGATAAATTGATCATTTCTTCTATCTGATCTATTCGATCTGAGCTATTCGTGAAATTATTAGAGATTTTTTTATGGAAAACCCTGAATATGGTTTTAGGGTTGGTAAGGAACACTTCTATTGAGTGGCTCTACGGTAAATAATAAATTACCAAGTACTTCTTTTGATCATAGTTGCCTCCTCCCTCCCCACAATAAGCCTTCTGGGTTCCTCCCTCAATCATTATCCAATCTCCATAACAACACCATTAATTCCCCAAAATCCGTACGACTTCCGGTCCGCGTCACAAAGTCCGTGACGAATACAGGGATGGGCGTTCATTTACTGAAAATGTAATTAAAATACATCTATCACCAAATGATCCTCGATTTTAAGCCTCGTTGGATATTAAAATCCACTGCAAAACAACAAATCAGCTGAATCAACAATTTAAATCCTCGCATGATTATCAACCCTTCATCCTCACACCACCCAATAATATCACGCCCCCGTAACACTGACCCCATTCTACCCAGTCACTTATAAAAAACGATTCTGACCAAACTATCCTTTCAAAGTGGTTGAAAAAATCACAGCACATGCTTCAACCATCCCAGACGATGTACCAAAATCACATTTATAACAAACAAAATGGCAACGAGTTCAAAAAAATTCCCACAAAGACAAAAACGGAAACAAAAACCGCCGATCGTCTCTGACTCGACAGGTGGATTCCACCCAGCGTGACGATGAAGGTTTTAATCACAGTAATTCCATTGGAAAAAGTACTACAAATACATTTTCATCGAACGAACGCCATGGCCGAAATAATTCAAACGTCGAGAAGCCGATTTCTTTCGAAACGCGATTCCCCGGGTGATTCGACAAAAGTTTCCGGTCGTTTGCCGCGGTGATAGTGAAACATAAGCCAAAAATCCAAGACGCGGTTACAAACCGAGCTATTCGCACGTGTGTGTGGGTGTCTTCGTGTTCGCGGGGTTACATACGTCTGTCGTATTGTGCCGCGGCGTTGTTGTACCCGTTGTTATGTACGATGGATCGTGAATGCTGTTGGCCGAATGGTCCGCGCGGGTCCAGCCGGGTGGAGATGAGCGAGGTCGGACAAACGGCCAAGAGGGGGGGGGGGCAAGGGGGAGTTTCGCGGTGCACCGAGGGAGCGAGATGAGAAAATGGTTGAGATGCTGAGGAAGAGAAGGAAGCGAAAAAAGAGACTAATAAAAATTAAAAAAAAAGAATTGAGGAAATAAGACGACGACGAGAAGCCACGAAGAAGATGAAGAAGAAGGAGATGAAGAAGAAGAAGAAAGGGTGCTCCTGGGATGAGAGTCGAAACCCGACATGTCCAGGCAATGTCCCCCGCTGCGAGACACTCGTAATGACCGGCCCGATCTTATCAAGTCCGGAGCCCAGGCTTCCTCGCCATTGTACACTTATCTCGGCTGCCTCGCGCTCTGCAAGCTCACTGTCCGACAGAGAGCATGTGCGAAGGAGTGAGAGACCGAGAGAGAGAGAGGGTGGGGGGGTCGGTGGAGGGGAAGGCAGGGAAAGAGAGGGAGAGTGAGAGAGAATGGAGGAAGGAAAAAGAAAAGTTGTACCACTGGGAGGGCGAGAGAAGGTAAGAGTGAAAGAGGGCAACTCCCTTGATCCTCTTCTCTTCTTTCAGAGCTGGACGATGACCAAGAGAACGTAGCACGGAACGACGACGACGACGACGGAGACGAGGACGACGACGACGACCTACCATGCTTCTCGCAATCCCATCTAACATCTCGCATGGCGTATATACCTCCACACTGGATTTCGCGTGTATTTGTAAATATATGTATATGTTATATATTTTTTAGATGTATCCGCGACTTCGTCCGCGTGGACCATAGAATTTCTTGGTTTTTAATTTTTTATTTCGAGGAAAAAAGAATTTAATCATTTTGGTATGTCCGGCGTGAAGTGAAAACGTGAGCGATGATAGGTAGACGATTAGAATATAATTCTTCCTTTCTTACAATTATGGAAGGTTGAATTTTTGATTGACCTTGTGGGAAAAATGTAAGTAATTGTCGAAAATGATTTCTTTTACTTTCTTCCTGCTGAGGGATTATTTGTCGAATAGTAAGAACTAAGAAAAATAAAGTTTTAATATGTATTACATATGTTTTTTCCATTTTATGTACGATATAATTTTTCTCTCCTTCTTTACTTCTTACCATTCAATGTCTCAGCAGAGAGAAAGTAGAAATAATAATTTTTCACAATTTCATAGATGTTTTCTGCGAGTTCAAACCAAAATTCAATCTTCGGTAACTCAAAGAAAGAAAGGAATAAAATTGAATGAAATCAAGAAAATAGTAACAAATAAAAACAGGCAAAAATATATATCATAAACATCTATTTCTTATTATTATTCAACAGATAATATCTCTTAAAAAAAAAGGAAATAGATTCATTTTTCTCAGTTTCACATATGTATTTATATACATATACATACCGCACTCTGTGCTTCGTCACAGGAGTGCAGACCGAACGCCTGCGAAACCACCAGACTCTGCAACGGGCACGAGATATCCAACGACTCTCAGGGACACACCGATGCTCTCTGTACTATGCGTGTCTCTTCTGATGCTGTTGCTGCTGCTGCTGCTGCTCCTGCTATACGAGACGTGCCAAGTGCAGCTGTGGATCCAGTCTCTCTGCGTATTCTGACGCAGGTGCGCACTTGTCTGGATTCCACGAGCGCTTCTTGATGCTCCAAGTATGTGGCACGTCTGTCTTTCACGTGGCGAGAGTGACGGTAAATGCCCGACTAGTATCACAATGGTGATGCACCGAGGAATTTTTGCGATTCAAGGTACAAGCGGAGAACACGGAAATCTTGGAAAAAAAAATTTGACAATGGTTCATTCATTGTTGGAATGATTCTAATGAATCAGACGATTATGGGGGTTATTTTATTTCTTTGAGTTTATTTGGGGATGGCTTTTACGTATTAAGGGTGTTAGAAAAATCAGAATAAGCCTATTTTTCGAGGGTTTTGGTGGTGAGACCCCTTAATTCAGGACACCTATCTGTATAACTTTCCCATATGCTATTACTACGTGTTCTGTTGGTGAGGGTAATAAATAAAAATCGAGAAATGAGTTTCAAAATAAAATTAATTTGGAATAATTGATAAATGTAACGTTATTAAAATGAGAAATATCAATTGCTTGGCTGCATCCTTTAGTCATGTCGTACAGGTTTTCGATTTTTCCCAACATTTTTTTTATATACCTTGAATTTTACTGTGAAATTGCCCAATGACGTGATACTGACGGTACTGTAATTTTCTAAGGAATGTAGATATGCTTCTTCTTGTATGGCAAATATTATATGTATATGGTATTG